>JAGKTI010002415.1:0-17579 GCA_018397915.1 Birgus latro
ACATTGTTACCAAGTGCGGCGAGAACCCTACCACCACGTTTCTGGGCAAGGTGTCCTCGTTTCATATGTCGGCAACTGTACCTACTTCGTTTATTCTCGTGAAGCTTTCATCCATTCTCTCTGTGTCGGTATTTACTTCATCCATCAATTGTATGTATTCCGAATTCTAGAAACAGGACGCAGGAAAGCACGGAACAATAGCAGCAAGCTCTCAGAAACTACTGATGAGGAGAAAGAACATGGTTATAAGGACAAGAAGAGGTCACGCTGAAGCTGCCGACCTAAAGAAAATTATCCCAATAAAAACGAAGATATTCGAAAGTTTGGCATGAACGGAATTGAAGAAACTCGAAGGAATGGAGGAAGTCTGAAGGCAACCAAGCGTAGGCTTGGTTTAGCAAGAAACCAAATTTTTTCTCTCAGAGACTAATGGAGAAGTAACAAATAACAGAAATGGACAAAATAGCAAAGGAAGTTTATGCAAACCTTTACAGCAGCAGTACCGTGGTCGAGGAGTTATTTCAGATTAGAGAAAGAGTAGACAGTCATCCCCCAGTGTTAGATAATGTGAAGTAAAGAACACTCTAAGGGCAATGAAGAGGGGTAAAGCAGCTGTTAATGATGGTATCACTGCTGATCTTATTACGGATGCAAGTGACTTTGCATTAAATGAACCGGCAAAGAATTTTACGAAATGTCAAAGCTGTACCCAGATCATTTTTAAAAAAATGTATCTATTTTTCTGCTTCACAAAAAGGTAACATAAAGAACGAAAAGAACTACTGTACACTTAGTCTTTTAATTGTTGTGTGCAAGCTTTTCACAAAAGTCCTACCAAACCGAATTACTCCTACCTTAGATGCAAGCCAACCAAAGAGATCAGGCAGAATTTCAAAGTGGTTGCTCGACAACAGACCATACCAAGTCATTAATCAGGTGATTGAGAAAAACTTCAGGGAAAAAAAAAATGTATGGCACTTGCTGATTATGAGAGAGAATTTGATTCATTTGAAACAACTGCAGTGATGAGAGCAATATGAGGACAAGATGTAAAAGAAACTTATGTTAAAGCAGTAGAATATATTCATAAAGACAGCACGACCATCATACAACTACATAAAGACAGCCAGAATATACAATAACGAAAGGTTAGACAAGGAGACACAATTTCACAGATTATTCACCGTGTGCCTAGAGGACTGTTTCAGATATTTAGATTGGGATGACAAAGGAATTAACGTAAATGGCTAGGAACTGAACACCCTTAGAACCGCAGACGACATAGTCCTTTTCAGTGATTCGGAGAAGAAACAACAAGAAATTACAGGTGGCCTGAACAAAGAGTCAGAGTGTGGGTATATGAAGACGACGATTTTGTTTAGCAGAAGCGCTTGTACCCGTCCAGTGAAAATGGATGAAGAATTGGAACGTGTCGAGGAATACATATATCTAGGGCAAGCAGTTCGGGCAGACGCACTCCATGACAAAGAAATCAAGCAAAGAATTTGAATGGGATGGAGGCCTTTTGACAAACTAACAATATAAAAGATATTACCACTATGCCAAAAGAGACGGTCAAAAAATCATTATATCCTTCCTGTCCAACTTAAGGATCAGGAACGCGGCGCCTTACAAAATCCTTAGAATGCAAATCTAGGAGTGCTTAGAGAGGACTGAAAAGGATTATGCTAGGGCTCACATGGAAAGATAAAATGAGAGTTTCGTGGATTAGAGAACAGACGAAAGTAGAGTATATAATCACTACAACCGAAAGTCATAGAATGAATGAGAGAAGATCACGTCCTTCGTACAACAGATAACAAATTGACAACTAGGGTAACTGAGTGGCACCCCAGAGATGAAGTGAGAGAATGAGGTCGACTTAGGACGAGATGGCGAGATTAGATTCGGAAATTCGCTGATCTCGGATGGAACAGACTAACAGCCAACCGGTCGGAGTGGAAAAAGATGGGAAAGGCCTTTGTCCTGCAGCGGACTGACTCATGAATGATGACCGACTCACTGCTAGGTGAACAGGGACATGGAGCTTAAATACAGTTCCACAGGCCTGGGAACAGAACACCGGTTCTCTCAATTTCAAAGCAAGCATGACACTGCCACACCACCAGCACCCCTTACTTAATTTGCTGTTAAATGCCTGATCTCCCAAAGGACTGGGCCTAAGAATGCCTTTTTTATTGAGTTACTGTGGGACCAATTCTCTTACGTTACCCAGTGCGGTAACTGGCGCCACACACCATTGTACAGTACAGTGCGTCATAACATAGTGTCGGGAAGCCGCGGTGCGACAATAGGACTTTCCCTGTCCCTAGTTTGTAGACTAGATAAGTTATGAAATCTGGGGAATTTGGTATTTAACCTTTAGGGATGTGTACAGAAGGTTGAAATCTGATGGCTAACTTTTTGGAATGGGGTCGGCACCCTTTAGTTTTCTCTAGAATTCACAGTTTTCAAGATATTTAGGTTTTCCAAAATAAAAGTTTTGAAATTTTGATAATATGGTGTTTAACTCTAGGGAATGTGTTGACGAGATTGAAATCTGATATGTTAGATTCAAAAGGAGGTCGGCACCCCTCAGTTTTCCTTTAAGACGCACACTTTTCGAGATTTTTTTTTCCCCAACAATTCTGTGTTTCAATTTTTAGAATGTACAGAGAAGGTTGAGGGATGGGTTAGTTTCAGGTGGGATGGCGCATCTCAATTTTGCTTCCAAACCAGTGATTTTTCATATATCTTTTTACTACAAGCTAGATCAGTTTTGAAATTTCAGTAATATGGTGTTTTACCTTTGAAAACATAAATAGGTTGAAATCTGATGGGTTAGTTTAACCCGTCACGTCCCGGCCGATTTTCCACCACTGACCGCCCCCAATCCCGACCAATTTTGGGGAAAAAAAAAAAAAAAAAGGCTCAAACATACACTTTTGGTGAGAAACATCGAAAATTCATGGAGAAATCGCCCTCCTGAGCTTGTAAATGTTGCTACAGGTGAGAGTACCCTTACCTTTTCATGCTGTATGAGGGTACCTGGCTTCAAAGAAAACGAACTATGGGAGGGTTAACTAATTCAGGCCACTTTAAATTACGTATTTGTTGATTTATTTGGTACGAATTTTATATTAAGTACAAGAGTATATTGGTTTTCACACAATAATATAGGCGATATAAGCATTGTTCACTCACCAAACACATCAACATATGGCACCATCCTTTACATTACCACCTCATCACTTCTGTTTGTTTCTTCCTCTAGCTTGTTTCTTCCTTTGTCCTCCACCTCAGGAAATACTTTCACCGTGAATTTCGTCATTGGAGAGACCGTGGCGCAACATGTCTTTACTGGCCAGGTCATTGCTAACTGGTGGATTGCCAAGAAAATGGCGTGTGGGGGGGAGGGAAGGTCAGGTGGGGCCAGGCAGTGTCACTTCCTGACAGCGGATAGAGGAAGGTCTCCCACATATGCCTTCCAAAAAAAAAAAAAAAAAACCGTGAAACTTGAAAAATGTGCAAATGGCGGACCTTGCAACTGCATAACGTATGGGTATGTCGGGTGTCACTGTGACAAAACGTTGCGACATACCCATATGTCGTGGGGATGCCTCAGGTTAAGGGGGGTCTGTATTCCTCAGTTTTGCTCGAGTACACACGGTTTTTATGTTTAATAATATTTCAGTTTACTTTTGGTTAGTTTAGGTAAGTTTAGCTGATCTGAATTTTGAGCTGTGATTTTGCGAGAATTAAAAATCAACCGAAGTTGACTTCTGTTGACTTTTTACGTCATAATGTTGACTCGGGGGCCATTTTCTTGTCCAAGCGAGGACAAAATCCAACATTGTGACGTCATCAAATTCCAACCGGGACCCTTCAAGTTGACTTCGACTCAACAGTGGTTGGGAGCAGTGTTGACTCCTTCCTACCTACTGCTGTTGGATCGCAAACGTAAACACCGCTCAGCTGATTCTCAGTACTTCTCCACGTTCTTCCCACTTTTCCTAATATTTAGCCATGGCTAAGTAAATAAGAATTATGTGGTGGTTACTATTTGGTTAAACCTGCAAATATCTTCACTTACAGTTTAAAAATTTCTAGGATAGTGTCAGCTTGTGAATGTAGTAAATGTTCGGAGTGGCTGCTGTTTATGATGACAAAAAATTTTGTAATGTCACTGCTTATTCTGAGTAGTAAATATTGGATTATGCAATTGTTTCTATACTTTGCATGTACAGGTAGCTATCGTTTATTAATTATTTATGTCTCCACATTTGTTATTGGTGATGAGCGAGCAGGATCAGCTGATAGTTTGTTGTACAGGCGATCACATGCCGAAAATCAATCCAGCTGAGTTGATCAGTCAACCAGAGTATTTGACATTTATCTCGAAATCACGGACTTGGTAGAATAGGTCTGTCGCAAGGAGGTTATAACCTCAGTGGCTATGACGTCATTCGTGAGGCCAACAGGTGGAGTGACGCCCATACTGAATCACTCAGAGTAAAGAATTCCTTAGGGTATTATATATTTAATTACCAGTATGTAGCCTAATACTAAACAAAATATAAAACACTCCTGTGATTGCATAGAAACCCATAATACTGTACATATGATATTGCATGTGGACATGTGGAATGACAAGAAATGGTAATTCCTTCACGGTTCAGTATTGCACCACTACCACCACATTGCCGCTGTCAGTACTTTCACTCACTTGTACCATCCATATCTTCCTGTATTAGCATTTCCTTCACCACATTTGTGCCAGCAGGACTCAGGCCTTCTTCCTAATATTACCACGCAAGCGTCACATTAATTACTCTCTTGAGCTACAC
This sequence comes from Birgus latro, assembly GCA_018397915.1. Taxonomy (NCBI): domain Eukaryota; kingdom Metazoa; phylum Arthropoda; class Malacostraca; order Decapoda; family Coenobitidae; genus Birgus; species Birgus latro. Next base: position 4,848 of record JAGKTI010002415.1, read on the forward strand.
AAGCATCAGCACCAGTGCTTAGAGTACAGAAATCACTCTACTGGACCAGCACCAGTTCAGTTCCTCAAGTCCAGCAAATACGAGGTCTGATTGAAAAGTATTCGACCTTCAGTAAGTGGGGGGGGGAAATATATATTTGCAGACTTCAGAGTTTAATCTCTTTCAAAGTATTGTTGAGAAGCGGGATTTGCTAGTTAGATAGTACTGGAGAGTTCCCGGTGGTTCTCGCAGTTTCTGTTACGAGGCAGATTTGCCAGTTAGCCGCTACTTGAGTGGAGGTATTTTATAAGTTGTACATTAATTTTTGTACCCTCTGTTTCTATAATGTTTTATTTATGTGACTGTTAAAATATGTAATTTTATCTCAGTTTGTATACTAAATAACTTTGAGTGTTATGTAGTGTAAGAAAACTCTGGATATTTTGGATGACATCAAGTTGGTAACTTGCTTCTCCAAGAATGTAGTAGATCATTCTAGTATTCAGGAAACTTATAAGGATGGGGAAGGGACTAGAGGCAGTCACTTCAGTCTGAGTTTAGTTCAGTGTCAGTGCAGTTAGTGAAGATTGTATAGCAATGGCACTTGTCAAAACAGTGAAGTGTAGTTGGAAAGCATTATTATTATTTTTTTTTAAGTGTCAGACTCTGGGCAAAAGCTTCCCCAGGCATATCCCTAAGGCCCAGTAGTCCTCCTACATCTCCACATGTCACCACTTCGGCACTAACACCCACCATCCATATTGAATACATGCTAGGGCTGTCTCATACAGGACTGGTGTATTGGTGTTAGTGGGAGTGTTTTTTTTAGACATGTCGGCAGGTTCTCTGGTAGATCATTAAAGGCAACTTTTTCTTATGAAATTCAAATCCATAAACCGTTCCCTGCCCCAGCGGGGATCTGAACCTGGGTACGTTAGGACTGCAGACCACCTCTCTACCGATTGAGCCACCTCATACCCGTAAATTAATCATTTGGTGTAAAGACCACGAACTTGGGAAGCCAGTGTTTATTTACCAAACCTGAGCCGATTTTGTTCCACACCGAAAGTCTGACCATAGGAAGGACAGCTCACTGAGCAACGTCCTTCCTATACTGAACTACTACCGTTGGAGCCTGTGGCAGTGATAACAGTGATGTCAGAAGTGTGGATCATTGGAACAGTACTGCAGTGAATCAAACCTTCGACATGGAGTCAGAAGGTGTAAAGACAAGAGGCCAAGCTAAGCAAGAGGAGGCATCACTAGCTACAATTATGAAGCTATTACAAGCACAAAGTGTACAACTACAGGCACAGAATGAAGGGCAAAAAGAACTCAAAGAACAGTTACAGCCCCAAAGTGCAAGACAGAAAAAACTCAAAGAGCAATTACAGGCCAAGTGAAGAACAGAAAGAGCTCTGAAACGAAATCAGAACAATTATTGCAAGCACATAGTGAACAGCTAGAGGCATTACAGGAGCAATAGAGGGAGTTATAACTAAGGATACATGTACAACTATGTGCTTTCATGGTGGAAATGAAGAACAACTACAGTTGAAAGAAGATGTATATGCTGGACCACAGCAGCAGAAGTGTGAGGTAAGCAATAACCTGATGGAGTGCAGACAGCATCTAGACGACCAGTTAAAGATAATTAATGAGAGAACTGAGGCAGTGGAGAAAGCTTGCACTGCTGAACCTGAGATTAGTGTACAAGATCATGTGGAAAAAATGGACAGTGTATGGTGAATCTTGATGAATCCCAGGCATCTAAAGGTAGCATTATAGGGCTGAATAATCAGAATGTAGGAGTTTTCAGTCCTGGGCTTAATTATGATGCCCCAGTTTTTAGGCCCAAAACCAGTGAAGTGCATGGCTATAATGGGAGTCCAATTCAAAAGAAGCTTACAGAGTGCAGTTTGAGTTACTTGCAGATCAGAATGGTTGGGATGATAGGCAGTAGAGCTTGTTACTAGCCTCAAGGGTGCACCAATGGGAATTCTGGGCCAGATGTCAGTAGAGGAGAGGAACAGTTATCAGTCCTTAGTATCACCAGTGGAGCACAAATATGGGCCATGTACCAGACTGAGGTTTACAGAGCAAAATTCCGGAGCTGTGTATGGGCTCAAGGTGAATCCCTACAGCAGCTTGCTCATGACCTGGAGAGTATGGCACACAAGGCGTACCCTGGAGCAGCATCTGATCTGTTGGCTATTCTTCTTAGGGACCAGTTCATTGATGCTCTTGATAGTGCAGAGTTGAAAGTGCAAGTGAAGCAGGCACAACAAAAAGCATGCATTAAGCTTTAGCCAGGGCTCTAAAATTTGAGTCTTACATCAGGTCCTGTACGTCCACTCTTCAGGCAGGTCGTACTGCAGGATTCAAGGCAAGAAAGGGGCAGGTACATGAAGTGGAAAATTTTGAAGTTGCTGGTACTGCAAAAAGCCAGACTTTGGAAAGTAGACTGCTACAAGCAGAAGAGAGAACAGGAGAAGATCAGAGGAAGTTGCTGGTTCTGTGAGAAGCCAGGACACAAGAAGGTGGATTGTTACAAATGGAAGGACCAAGAATGGAACAGTGCAAGGAAACCCACGATTGCAACAAACAGGTGTTGGATATGTGGTGAGGAGGGAAACTTCAGCTATGATTGTCCAAATGAGAAGGACACCAAGAAGAAGGCTGCAGAAGATGAGATGAATGGGGGTAAATTAGTAAAGGTTGGTGACAAGAGGCAATTACCACCCAGTTTTTCCGAAGAAGTCCCACCTCTGAAGAAATGCAAGAAAACCTTTGTTGATAATGTGTGAGAAGACAGAAGAAAAGACGGCAAGCAGTGTAGTAGGTATGGGAATCTTAGCAAGAAATGCAGCCATAATGCAATGACAGGGCCAGTGTACGATGAAGAAGACCTGAAGATGATGCTGACAGAGGATGCAGATTTACAACTAGTGCCAGAGTGGCTGCAACGGAGTACCGTGCGACCATCTTGGGAAGAGGTTTCCAGGTTCAGCTCTGCAACCAAGAGCTACTGGAGTCAGTGGGACCTTCTTCGCTTGAACAACGGACTACTGGAGCGTCAGTGAGAGACACCTGATGGCCTCAGCAAGTGTTGGCAGTTGGTGGTTCCGAAGAAGATGAGGTCCGAGATCTTGGATGAGTCCCATAACCAGATCACCAGTGGGCACCTGGGAGTGACGTTAACTCTAAGTCAGCTGCAACAGAGGTTCTACTGGACTGGCATGTGGCAGGATGTTGAGTGGTGTCAGGCCTGTGATGTATGCTGTGCCAAGAAGGGACCCAAGAAATGTGGTTGCGCCCCTCTTCAGCTGTACCATGTGGGTGCACCGATGGAGTCACAGTGGACATTGCTGGACTTCTGCCACTCACTGAATGCGGAAACTGGTATATGTCTTGCCATGGACTACTTCACAAAGTGGCCAGAAGCCTATGCCATCCCCGAATAAGAGGTTGTGACTGTTGCTTAGGTGTTGGTTGACCAGTTCTTATCATTTTGGGATGCCACAGGAGCTACATTCAGACCAAGGTAGAAACTTGGAGTCTGTTGTGTTCCGTGAGTGCTGCAAGTTACTGGGAATGAAGAAGACCAGAATGACCCCATTAAGGCCACAGTCAGATGGGATGGTGGAGAAATTCAACTGGACCCGGGACAAGAACTGGCCAAGTACTATGTAGAGCAGCGATGCACAACCTTTTGGGCTCCTTGGGCCACATGATCAAACTTAAAACTCACTGAGGGCTGCAAGATTTATTTTAAACAAAAATGTAGAAATTTTAGGTGCTTAATGGTAAAAATATAGTACTTAATCCATTACATTACAAAACTATGATTAATCCTTACCTGGCATGCATGACACAGTCTTCTTAATGCGATTTTTGACACTGTGATTCATAGACAAGATTCTTTATGTTGAGTTGAAACTTTGTTGCCAGTCGCGAAACAGAGTGCAAACTTTCATCATTCAGCCTGCTTCGAATGTTTGACTTGTTTCAACTTAGCAGACTAAATGTTTGTTCACATATATAGGTAGAGCCAAATAAGCTTGCATAAATAGCAGCCTTGTTTCTCAAATAAGGATATTGATCTTTGGGCATACAGTTATAGAAATTGAGTAAGTCCCCTTCCTTAAACTTTGTATGAAGAATGTCGCTGTTCTGGAGGTCAGTCAGTTCTAACTGGGCTTCTACTTCCACATCTTCAGGTGATACAGAAAAAGGGTTGCAGTTCTGGGTCCACGGCACATTTTGAATTATTATCTGAATTGCTATTTATCAGTTTATTACCTTTTATTATTTTTTACCTTTTATTACCTACTAAGGGCTGCCAGAGGGTTGCTTGAGGGCCACATGCGGCCCACGGGCCGCCGGTTGTGCATCCCTGAATTGTTGAGGGACAAACAGAATGGGACCAGAAGTTATCTGTGCTGCTGATGGCATATCGGTCTGCATCCCACAAGTCTACTGGTTACACCCCTGCAGAACTGATGCTGGGCCACGAGTTAGGTTTACCCATTGACTTGTTAATCGGAAGACCACCTGGTGAAGAGCTGCCTATAGACACCTCCAGCTATGCAAAGCATCTTCAGGAAAGGCTGGCTGAGACACATCATCAAGTGCAAGGACCCCTTAAGTTTTCAGTCAAAGTGATAAGTAAGGCAAGTGAGGTGAGCTTCAAGGATGGTGCCAAAATATGGTTATTCAATCTTCAGCAGAAGAAGGGACAGTCACCGAAGTAGCAGAGCCCGTGGGACGTGCCTTACACTGTGTTGGACTGCATATCAGACGTAATGTACTTGAAATACAGGAGTTAGGGGTTAAGGCCACAGACAACACGATGGCCGATGCGGATGACACCAACGCCCCAACCCCCCCAGTACCAGCGGGGGTTTGCCACTGACACTGAGTGGCTCAGAGCAGGAACAGCGCACCTGTATCCCTCCCCGGCGCCCCTCTTACTCCCAGCCGATGCCCCGGAAAGGTAGCAGTCACCGGCGCCTAGTCTCCAGCCGGAATTCCACTCGCCAGGTAAGGGGTGGAGTTTACAACTCCACGCAATTCCGCGGTGTTGGCCATTGTCATACTGGGTACAGGGCAGAACCTGCCATAGTCCGTTCCCCAGTTGCATCCCCGCTGCAGGATAGGACTGGCCATAAATCATCTGACTCCTGTAGTCATTCCCCCCAGAGTAGCACCGCAGTACCGGCCACAGCCATAGTCCGTCCCTCTGCTACTAGTGCTCTTAGCTTCACGGTATGGGCCATTACCCGCACCAGAGCTACAACCCCCTGTGCCACTACGACGTCAGCCACTAGTCACGTCAGGCCAGAGGTAGAGCAGGCCACTAGCCACCCTGGAGCTGCAGTCCCCTGCACCACTATGACGTTGGCCCCTAGTCATGTCAGGCCAGAGGTAGAGCGGGCCACTAGCCGCACTGAAGCTGTTGTCTCCTGTGCCACTACGACGTCGGCCACTATTCACGTCAGGCCAGAGGTAGAGCAGGCCACAGTCCACTTCTCTCACACAGGAGATCCCGCAGCCAGAGAGGACCCTTCCCCCGAGCCGTGGCAAGGCCTCACCCGAGGCCTTGGTTCCCTGCAACTCCGCCAGTGTGAACAGCGGCCGAAGCGGAGCCCCAGCAGCCGACGTCGGGCCCTGTACACTACTCCCCCGGCCCGAGGTTCCCGTGTGACGACCCTGACGGCGCCGCCTCCCTCCAGCCATTGCCGCAGTCCAGCCGCCCCGGGGTCCAGTACCCTGGCTCCTCAGTCACCCTGGGAGTTGCCCTGAACACCAGGGTGCAACTTACCTGTGGGCGAGACCTTTCCGAGTCTTTCCCAGACTCGACATCAGGCCCATCTCCCGGCTCTCTTCAGGCCAAGCCCTTAGTCCCACGACTATGTGTGGGGCCCTGCCCAGGGGAGTGTCACTCTGTCCTTCCTCTGGATGGAGGAGTCAACCTGCGGTCCACTAGTGATCGTGAAACAAGTGGACTTTACTCATGCGTGTGCCTTCTAGACCCAGATATATGTGTGCATTAGTTTATACCATGCGAGTGATTCCTTATAGTATATTCTAGTGATAAAGTGATCAGGAACCCAGAGTGTAAGATTGGACGAGCCCAATAGTAACTTTGGCGTAATCTATATCCCGAGTGGAGTCCCGTGCATCCCCCAGTGAACGAAACGCCGCATTGACCAACAGAACAGTAATAATAATATGTCAATCGTGCCACTCCCTTGTCTATTAAAACTTTCCTTTCCTAGTGTACAGGTATGCGAGTTAAACACCACAGTGACTAACGGAAGGAAAGGATAGTATTCCAATCGTGCCTCCCCCTTGTGTATTAAACCTCCACCCCAGTGTCCAGGCACATTAGTTATGGTATGTCTAGCCACCTCCAAATGTCCCGCTAGAATACCGTGTTCCCCCCTTCAGTGATCACTGCGCGGCAGACTCTATTCGAGATAGACTTCCAGCCAGGTGAGTGTCTATGACACAGCTGTTAACGTAATTCATGTATCAGTGCCGTCCAGTGCTATACGAGATTGGGAAATTGTAGTAAATTCATTCCTGCGTCCTGAATCATAAGCGCATTTTATGTGCCATAAGTGCTGGGTAAATATTGCCATACTTTCTACAAGACAGTATAGTGACAGATTTCCAGTCAGGTAAAACCTTGTGTTAAGTTGTTAACCCATCCCCAGCCAACCCAGCATCTAGTGTATTTGTTCATGTATTATAGTCTCTGGGAAGATATTTGTAATATATGCGTGTAACAATCACTGCCTTGTTTTTGTGCCCAGTCCTTTTCCTTAGAATTACCGACCCGGTCTAGAATAAGGACCCGCTGTAGCCTGCATATTTGAGGGCGAGAAACCGACCCGCAAATACGTAGCATAACAGTACTGTATCTGGGGAGGCAGGAAATTTTACCCTAAGGTGGTACACGCGAATCGTCTGTGGCAGTACCATGGACCAGGACAGTACAGCTGGGACATCTCCGAGGAATCGTGCTCTCCTGCAGCCGAGGATGTTGAGGAGGTGACAGTTTCCCAAGAGAAGAAGCGCATCAGGAAGAGGACCAAGACATTCCAGGAGAAGTGGACTTTGTGGAGGAGCAGGGACGTTGTTGGAAGCAGCATAGGAAAAGACCTTGTAAGTTGAAGGGTTATTTTGTGTATAATTAAATGTTTAATTTGGATTAAGGATTACATTTTTATACATTATGTAGTTTTGTCAGGACAACAAAAGGACTATGTAGGGGGCAGTGTTAAGAAGCAGGATTTGTTAGTTGGTACTAGAGGGTTCCCGGTGCTTCTCACAGCTTCTGTTATGAGGCAGAGTTGCCAGTTACCCTGTTAGTTTTGTGAAATATAGGAGTTAGGAGTAAAGGCTGCAGATGACGCGACGGCCAAGGCAGACGACACCAACACCCCCAACCCCCTCAGTACCACCGGGGGTCCGCCGCTGACACTGAGCGGCTCGGAGCAGGAGCGGCGCACCTGTATCCCTCCCCGGCGCCCCTTTTACTCCCAGCCTATGCCCCGGAAAGGTAGCAGTCGCTGGAGCCTAGTCTCTGGCCGAAATTCCACTCGCCAGGTAAAGGGTGGAGTATACAACTCCACGCAACGCCGCGGTATTGGCCATTGTCATACCGGGTACGGGGCAGAACCGGCCATAGTCCGTTCCCCAGTTGCATCCCCGCTACAGGGCCTCGGCACGGACGCGTGTCGGTCGGGCAGGACAGGCCACAAGTCATCCGACTCCTGTAGTCATTCCCCCCAGAGTAGCGCCGCAGTACTGGCCACAAGCCGTACTGTGTACGAGGCAGGATTGGCATAGTCCATCCCCCTGCTACTAGTCCTCTTAGCTCCAAGGTACGGGCCATTAGCTGCACCAGAGCTACAACCCCCTGTGCCACTACGACGTTGGCCACTAGTCACATCAGGCCAGAGGTAGAGCAGGCCACTAGCCGCCCTGGAGCTGCAGGCCCCTGCGCCACCACGACGTCGGCCACTGGTCACATTAGGCCAGAGGTAGAGCAGGCCACTAGCTGCACTGAAGCTGTTGTCCCCTGTGCCACTACAACATCGGCCATTAGTCACGTCAGGCCGGAGATAGAGCAGGCCACTAGCCGCACTGAAGCTGTTGTCCCCTGTGCCACCACAACGTCGGCCATTAGTCACGTCAGGCCGGAGGTAGAGCAGGCCACTAGCTGCACTGAAGCTGGTGTCCCCTGTGCCACTACAACATCGGCCATTAGTCACGTCAGGCCAGAGGTAGAGCAGGCCACTAGCCGCACTGAAGCTGTTGTCCCCTGTGCCACTACAACATCGGCCATTAGTCACGTCAGGCCGGAGGTAGAGCAGGCCATAGTCCGCTTCTATCCCACAGGAGATCCTGCAGCCATAGAGGACCCCTCCCCAGAGCTGTGGCAAGGCCTCACCCGAGGCCTTGGTTCCCTGCAACTCTACCAGTGTGAACAGCAGCCGACGTCGGGTCCTGTCCACAACTCCCCTGGGCCGAGGTCCCCGTGTGACGACCCTAACGGCAACGCCGCCCTCCAGCCGTTGCCGCAGTCGATCCACTCCGGGTTCCAGTACCCTGGGTCCTCAGTCACCCTGGGAGTTGCCCCGAACACCAGGGTGCAACTTACCTGTGGGTGAGACCCCTCCGAGTCTCTCCCAGATTCAACATCAGGCCCGTCTCCTGGCTCTCTTCGGGCCGAGCCCCTAGTCCCACGACTACGTGTGGGGCCCTGTCCAGGGGTGCGTCACTCTGCCCTTCATCCGGACGGAGGAATCAACCTGCGGGCCACCAGTGATAGTGAAGCGAGTGGACTTTACCTATGTGTGTGCTTTCTGGACCCAGATATATGTGTGCATTATTTTATACCACGTGAGTGATTCCCTATAGTATATTCTAGTGATAAGTGACCAGGAGCCCAAAGTGTAAGATTGGACGAGCCTAATAGTAACTTTGGCCTAATTTATATCCCGAGTGGAGTCCCGCACATCCCCCAGTGAACGAAACACCACAGTGACCAACAGAACAACAATATTATGCCGATCGTGCCATTCCCTTGTTTATTAAAACTCCCTCCCCAGTGCACTGGCACGCAAGTGAAACACCTCAGTGGCTAATGGAAGGAAAAGATATTAATCCCATCGTGCCTTCCTCTTGTATGTTAAAACCTCCATCCACCCCAGTGTCCGGGCACATTAGTTAGGGTATGTCTGGGCATCTCTAAATGTCCCGCTAGAATACCGCAGTCCCCCCTTCAGTGATCACTGCGTGGCAGACTCTATTCGAGATAGACTTCCGGCCGGCAAAGTGTCTATGACACAGGTGTTAACGTAATTCAAATACCAGTGCCATCCAGTGCTATACGAGATTGGGAAATTGTAGTATATTCACTCCTGCGTCCTGAATCATAAATGTATTTTTTGTGTCGTAAGTGCTGGGTAAATATTACCATACTTTCTACCAGCCGGTATAGTGACAGATTTCCAGTCAAGTAAAACCTTGTGTTAAGTTGTCAACCCATCCCCAGCCAACCCAGCCTGTAATGCATTTATTGATGTACTGTTGTCTCTGGGAAGGTATTTGTAATACAGATGTGTAACAGTCACTGCCTTGTTTCTGTGTCCAGTCCTATTCCTTAGAGTTACTGAAGAGGGACCCGCTGTAGCCTGCGTATTCGAGGGCGAGAAACCGACCCGCAAATACGTAGGATAACATTTTGAATGGAGGTATTTTGGAAGGTGTACATTAATTTTTGTACTCATTTTGTCTATAATGTTTTATATGATTGTTGAATTATGTAATTTTATCTGTTTGTATGCTAAATAATTTAGAGTGTTATGTAGTGTAAGAAAACTTTGGATATTTTGGATGTCTTGGAGTTGGTAACTTGCTTCTCTGAGAATTTAGTAGATCATTCTACTATTTAGGAAGCTTCTATAAGGATGGGGAAGGGACTAGAGTCAGTCACTTCAGTTTGAGTTTAGTTCATTGTCAGTTCAGTGTCAGTGCAGTTAGTGAAAACAGTGAAGTTTAGTTGGCAAGCATTAAATGTGAGTATTTGGTGAATGAAGGCTGCAAACCGAGAGGCTAACCATAGGAAGAACATCTCAAAAGGCAACGTCCTTCGTTTACTGAACTACTACTGTTGGAGCCTGTGGCAGTGTGGGAAAGGGGCTTAACGTACTTAGCTTAACGTACTTAGCCTGGCGGTCCTTCTATTACTGGAAACATTTTGTAAAGTCAGTTTTAGGGATCGCCAACAAAATTTTTGTCACCATAGTCTTCATCTCACTTGTCCTCAAATCTCGAACCCTTCAGCAGTATCTTCGGTTTAGAAAATAGCCAAAAGTTGCAGGAAGCCATGTCAGGAAAGTAGGAAGCCTGCTGGATCTGTGTAATCCTGTGATTGGCCAAAAATCCTGGATGACTTGGGATGAGTGGGTTGGAGCATTGTCATGGTGTAGCTGCCAGTCCTCCACCTCCCACAACTCTCATCTCCTGTGATGCACTGTATTTTGTATAACGAGGAACTCACATCTGTGATGCACTGTGTTTTGTAGAACGAGGAACTCACAGTTAGTACTCCTGATTGACTGTTTCGCCTTCTGGGGCATAATGGTAATGAACAACACCCTGGTATTCGGAAACGAAAAAAAAAAAAAAAAACCACGAGCTTCACCTTGCTACATTTTGCTTCATCGCCAAAAGCCCGCTGACTCTTCCTGTTGGTTTCATCTTGCGTCACCAAGTTTCTGACAAAATTCAATGCAATAGCATTGTCTGATTAGTTCAAACGAAAATGCAATGAGCAACAAAACATGTCCTAAAACACACACTGCTCGGCAGGGACTGGGCTGGTCGGTAGTACTGTACACCCGGCGGCAAAAGTCCTGTCGCCTCGCCCGCCTTACCGAGACCCGCGATATCCATAGACTCGAGAATATTAGCTGTAGACAACGTGCATATAATATTATCTGCCAACAGATGGCACACCTTGCGGTGTGCCATCGGGGGGGGGGGGGGGGAGGGGGGAGAGGAGGGGTTGGAGCTGTTGGGGGTCTGAAGGTGGGGGAAGGAGGGGACAATTTATTTAAATGTAATTTCCAAATGACCCCGCTAATACCAATACACCAGTCCTGTATGAGACAACCCTAGCATGTATTCAATATGGAAGGTGGGTGTTAAGCGCCGAAGTGGTGACATGTAGATTGTAGGAGGACGACTGGGCCTTGATAGCAGGATGTGAAGCCTATGCCCAGAGTCGGACACACACACACACACACACAAAAAAACGGGGGGTAAAGCATAACCTCAATGGCGGAGGTAACTATACAGACAAACATACGGTACAGACACACACACACACACACCACACACGGTTTCCAAAGACTAGACTAACACGGATACCATACAAACTGACACCTTAGAAAGAGAAACAGAAAAGATAGCATACCGATAGGCACACAAGCAGCAAACACAGCAATTTAGACACTTCATGCTGACGAACACACAGAGAGATAATCACGCAAACACTAAAAAACGCAAACAAACGCAGATAAAGAAGTAAGCACAAGTAAAAGTTCATTAATACAGGGAAAACAGAAAAACACAGAAACCATAACTCTGAAAGCTCTGCCTATGCAGGGTGATGCTGGCTGGTGTTGCACAATAATTATATTTATGCTTTCATTCCACGTCGCTGACAAACATGGACACCGAACAGACAAACACACTGACACACAGACAACCACACAAACACCCGACATATAAAAACAGGCATTCTCGGTAAACAAGCACATACACTAAGGAGACAAATAAACAGCCACGAAAAGACAAAAAAGACAGGCACCAGACAAACAAAACACACACTCCAAACACAGCAGTAAAGACGTTTTAGACTAACACAACAGACATCTCAGGAACAGACATCTCAGGCTACACACACACACACACAAACACACACACACACACACACAAAGTCAGACGGAGATGACAGACACACAATCACCTTAAAACAAACAAACAGACACAGACACCTTAGAAAGATTAACAAAAAAAATATATCACACAGATAGACACATTGACGCCAGACGAACATAACAGCACTGGCACTTTAAGGAAACGAAAACAGTGACAAACAATAACGTAAACACTGGAAACTCAGACAAGATCCAAGCGTACAAAAAAGAAAAGAAAAAAAAACAACGAGACATACAAAATCCTTCATCCTCATAGCTGTGCAGGTTCCGGGCGATGCTGACTGGCGCTGACACAGTTATCTATTCGATTTCATAACATGCAGCTGACATAAACACAGGTGTCATACAAAGAAAAACACAGACACATCAGACTATCACATAAACAGTAGACACACAGAGCTACCACACAAACACCAGACACACATACATCTTAGGGAGAAATACAAAGACACCTGTCAGAGAAACAAAGACACTAGACATATATATATAAAATAAAATAAAAACATATGCCATACAGACTCGCACAGCATACAGTCAAGACAGACAGGCACAACAGCACAGACACGCTGGACAAAAAACTCATAAGATTTACGGATGAACACACCAGACAAACAAACGCAAAGATACGAGACGGAAGTACGACAAACCAGATAACAGCAGATAAAAACAGAGCAAAAACACAACACAGCAGCACAAAGACAACAGACAAACACAGCAGCACAAACACAGC
>JAGKTI010002415.1:22599-49422 GCA_018397915.1 Birgus latro
TTTGATAAAGATCAAACCACAAAATTCCACTCATTCCACTCCCCCTATACAGCTCCATCCTCTCCTCTTCCCCAGCCCATTCTACTCTCACCACCACACACCTCACGGTGTGCCATCTGTTGGCCGAAATATGCACGTTGTTTACATCTAACATTATCGAGTCTATGCATATCGAGGGTCTCGGTGAGGCTGGCGAGGCGACAGGACTTTTGCCGCCGGGGGTACATATTTGAACATGCGCACAACGATCTAAGGTTACACTCCACTGAATCGCATCCCTTTGCTCCTACTGGTTTACGAGAAAATATATATATATATATATACGGTCAGATACTTTTCGATCAGACCTTGTAACACAGGTTTAGTAGATAAAATCAAGTTTCTTAATTTCGGTGCAATAAAGGAGAGACTGACTTGATATGGATGAGATTTAAAACATATTTAATTTTTACACGATAGATTGTCCAGTAATATATTACTTTCTTTGTCGACAAAACTGTGTATGCTCACCAATAAAGGTAAATTAATAGTTGTAATTAGTTGCTTCCCTAAATGGGTTAAAATCTGAAGTGTTAACAACCAAAATGTTAGTTTTCTCATAAAACCCAGTCATCATAATTTTCATTGGTGGCGGGTCCCTGCTATTCCCTAGAGACCGGTCTCGTGCACTGTCACTGTACCCTGGGATATTTGCAAATTTTTTTTTTTTTTCAAACCATCATATCTCAGCAGCTACACCATCTAGAACATTCAGTGAAAGACTGAATTACTCATCAGTACATTGTCTCTCCACTGCAAGTGTCCACAGGTGTCTCTGCGGGTGCATTGTGGAGCAAGGGGATGAAGATTACAGGTCACTTTTGGGGTAGTGGCAAGACTGCGTCCCAATGAGCATGCGCATCTGTGGCTAAGGCGGGCTGTCCCTGCAGGTGGGGGTTGCCTGGGCAGGACAGGGCTGTCCATCTCTCATTCCCCATGCCCCAGTAGACTTCCTTGCTCATCCCACGTACGTTTAATGCACTTTTTTGAAATTATTACTTCACTTCAGGAGCAGCACCCTTTTCTAAATGGTTAATTTGGTCATAGCACTTATTTTCTGTACCATAGTTTCCTTAAATTCCAGTACCTTCCATATATTGCACTTATTTTTTCAAATTGTTACTTAGGTCATAACGCTTATATCCTGTTCTGTGCACTTCTTGTCTTCCAATAACTAACGTATATTGAGCTTATTTTTCTAAACTCTTACCTCATCAAATGCATGTCAGTCCTTACTTTAGTAATGACATTTCTTCTCTACACTAAAATTTTGCATATTTTTCTACTTCTATGGGGGGCACGGGAGGGCAGCCTGTAGGTACAGTACGTCACTCTCCACATTCCGTCCTCAGGCGCTGCCTCTCCACTCAACAATGACGACAGCGTCACCTAGAGTTCCTTCTCGATCACACTTTCACTCTATCCCTTCCTTGCATGAGTGGGCGGCTTGGCAGGTGTGGAAATGCCAGGGGGTGGGCAGGCGGGCGGCAGCAGTAGCAAGCAAATTGTACGATGTGCAAGGAAACATCATTCCTAGTCCTTCAGTGACCCACCCACTTCAGTGCCTCATCAGCACCATCATTCTTGGAAATTCATTATTATTTTATGCAAAGGACCGTTGGCACACAACTGGGTTTGCAGACTCGAAAACGCATAGTCAGTTTGCAGAAAAATCTTGTATTTCTCAAAGTTAGCCTGTGTTTTGAAGTGAGCGTCTGGTACTGTCGATACGCAGTATCCGATGTTTGGTATCGATCTTAATAAAGGCGGCACCTGTCCACAGCAACACATTGCAAAAGACACATGAATCGATTGTGACACTTTTTGAGCTGCTGAGTCTGTGCTTAGTGTGTGTGCACAATTTTTACAAGCTAGTACACTTTTTGAGCTGCTGAGTCTTTAAGCTTTGTGTGTGTGCACAATTCTTAGAAGCTAGTTACATATACAGTACGGATATGAGACCAAGCCTTAAGTCATTAGCCAAGGAGAAGGCGTCAGATGACAAAACATTCCCTGATGTAACCAGTGCTAACAACTACAAATTCAAATTAGGGACACAACAAATTCAGTAGTGAGGCTCCTCAGACTAACCAACCATACAAGTGTAGGAAATACCAAGAGGATGTCAAACAATATTGCTTTCAGACTAACAAAATGTATCACCATCATCTCCGTTCTGCACTTGAAAGTGCTGCGTGCAAGTATGTGTAGCGAAGAGATGTTTACATTCAGCTGACAAATAGAGCGGCGCGACACTACCTGCCCGACCTCAGTGGTTTTCAGAGGGTAATAACTTTTCTGTTATGTGACATAGAGAAGAGATTCTTTCAGCAGGTAGTAAATACATTCAGTAAATTTCGTTTTTATCTATATACTTATGAGACCAAAGAAACACCTTGAAATCCCAGCTTTCCAAGGGAATGTGCTGTGGGCTCCAATTGACATGCTCCGCTATGAAATCAATGTAAAGCACTACGAAAGTGACACATGCTAGGTGTGAGTTGTTTTTCACTTTCAAATGTTGATTGCGCGTGTGTGTGTGTGTTCTTACCTAATTGTTCTTACCTAATTGTACCTTATCAGGAATGAGTCAAGCTCGTATTGTCCCGTGAATTAAATCATTTTTATCATACATATCCTTAAATCTGTGAATTGTTTTGGCACAGTTTCATTGGGTGGTGCAGTCCACTGATCAGTTGCCCTATTTGTGTATGTGTGAGAGAGAGAGAAAAATACTGTAAATAAACAAAGCGTGAGAAAGCAAAAGCTCAATTATTCCTCTGTTATTGTTCAACTACCTCACCAGTAATGTTGAAAGTTGACACGGAGATGAAATTATGATGATATATTTATGTACAAACGCTCGCTTACTCATCACGTACTAACAAAGTGCGCTTTACTAGTATATAAAGCCCGGTAAAATAAAGACATCAGCAGAGTTTCACACACGCTGATAAACCAGTATATGTGTGTGTGCGTGTGTTTTTGTCTTACCTAATTGTATCTTACGGGAATGAATCAAGCTCGTACTGTCCCGTCATTAAAACATTTTTATCATACATATCCTTAAATTTACGAATCGTTTTGGCACGTACTATTTCATTCGGTAGTGCATTCCACTGATCAGTTGCCCTATTTGGGAAACTGAATTTACTAACGTTTTTATCACTTCTCTTTTTTTTTTTTTTTTTAATACAGTGTCCTCTTTCTGGTGTTTCTCCAAAGGTTATATATTTATTTATGACTATTTTCTCTTTCCCTGAGATGCACTTATATAGCATAATCATGTCTCCTCTTTTCCTTCTCTCCTGTAGTGTTGGTAGATTCAGTTTTTCTAGTCTTTCTTCGTAGCTTAGATCCCTTAAGCATGATACCCATCTTGTAGTGGCCCTTTGTACTTTTTCAATCTTATCTGTGTTTTTTGACATGAGGATTCCAGACTACTGATGCATACTCCAGGGCTGGTCTGATAAATGATATCTTTCTCAGCATGTCTTCATTTTTGTATGAGAATGCTGTTCTCATATTAGTAAGCAGTGTATATATGTTCCATACCTTCTTACTGATGTGGTCAGCTGGAGATAGTCTGTTATTGATAAACACACCTAGATCCTTCTTGCTGTGTGTGTGTGTGTGTGTGTGTGTGTGTGTGAATCGAGGGACGCGGGATCACGAGTTTCGACCAGTAATATTTGGGAGTCCCGGGCAAAAAAAAGTTTGAGAACCACTGGTGTAATCCTTAGTCATACTAATAAATTTACCAAATCAATAGTCTTCTTATTGCTTAAATGCAGAGAAACACAGAGCAAAAAATATGCAAAAATAATGCTCAAATAAGACAATAAATAAAAAGACATTACTCACCAACAGGAGGACCCCCCCCCAAAAAAAAAAAAAAAAAACGTACTATAGTCGTGGCGCGCATCTGAAGGTGTCATTACAGTACCCTGGCAACCTACCTGTCAACAGTGCGTTCAATTTCGTGTCATATATACGAATCATTATTATACATGTATATATTATACACGAATATATTATACACGAATCACACGTGTATCATATACACGAAATCGGATGCACAGTTGACGGGTAGGTTGCCAGGACATGATAATGTCACCTTCAGACTCGCTCGCCACGACTGTAGAGGTCTGTCCTGAATAGGGGACGTAAAGAAACTGACAACCCGCCAGGAAGTGCTGCTAATATTACTCTGCAAGACTACCAGACAACTGGTTTATCTACAATGTTAGTTATTGTTCACATAGTTTTGCATTCATTTCAAAGAATCGGTATTTTCAGTAAACCGCACATCCATAGCCCCCTGAGATTGGGGGATCCCCCGGATGTCGCAAGAAGCAGCTAAAAGGCGGTGGTGGGGGCTGGGATTCCCACTGCCCTCTAGATAAGGTCTCGCACATCCTTAGACTCTGCGAACGCCAGATCTATCAACGCTGATTCTGTCAGTATGAACACTGTCAGCACCGACACTGTCATCGACGACTATCAACACTGACTCCGCCAACTACACCAATGAGGGGGGGGGGGCTTTCAGAGGGTTGTCTGCTACCTAGCTGGTGAGCCCTAACTCAGTCCTAGACCCGAAAACATAAAACTGTTGTGACTATTCTATTTGTCTGGATAAACTTGAGAGAGTTAACAAAACTATGGACCTTTAACGTCACTAAAATACTCGTTGATAAAAAATATCACACCCATTAATGAGTACTTTTGACTGGCTATTTTGCATCTGCGAACATTGGGCTTCCATCCAGCAATCCCTTACACGCAATTGTTTCGTTATTACCTCCGCCAAGGAGGTTATGTTTTCACCCTGTCAGGTTGTTACTTGGTTGGTTGGTTTGTGAGCAAGATGACACAAAAACTACTGATGGATTTCCACGAAACTTAGTAGAAGAATGAGTCTTGGCTCAGAATAGACTCCTATAAATTTGGGTGCTGATCCAGATAAAGTTACTGATCCAGGAAATTTTTTTCACCTTCAACATTGCGAGATAGGGCGTTTTTCGACATTTTCGTAAATTTTTCAGTGAATATTGCATGGATCTTGTTGAAAAAAAAAAATCAGGGATATTTATGATGTCGGTATCTACGAATGTGTACAGTTTGGCATGGATCCATATAACATTCCGGATCTAACGGATTTAAATACGTATGCTTTTATGGGGAGAGGGGTAGTCTTTTTCCAGCTGCATGTTAGGCCTCGGCGGTGGTGTGCGTTCTACTGACTGCCATTCTAGTATCACCAATGAGTTCAGTGGAATTGGCTTCATGTCTACATTAGTGTCGTCTTTTTGAATGAGAATAGTGCTTTCTTGAAGCTTGTCATTGCCTTAGTTTTCTGAAATTTAATTGCTATGCTACGTACTCAGAGCCCAACTTCTTGCTCCTTAAGCACGAGCAACTGATTTGGGTATTTTTCAAGAGCGGGTCTGGAGCATGCAACCAAAGGGGCAGGGCTGAAAACACTGGCTAACCAGTCTTACATATATATTTCCATATAAACATACACATGCAGTGCAGGGCACATTACAATATGACAGATTATACACGCTGTAAGGACACCTGGACAAGGAATCGTGGCTACAGGTGACTAGCTGCAGGTGTTGCCCAGTTGTGGGAGGCATCCCGTCAGGTGTGCGCTCTCGGGAGAGGCGCAGGACCACTGTCATAGGCTGGATAATCCGACGTGGGCTGCAGGGCAGCGTAGAGGGAGGCCTTTCCCTGGATGGGCCTTGGTGAGTGTGTCGGCCCTCAGGACTGGGGGCGAACAGGGAGAGCAGAAGCGCTGTTCTGTGCCTACTCCTGGGGAAGGATGGCTCACCAGCTGGTCTGGGTAGGTCTCGCCCAGGAGTCCTAAGGGTGTCCCTCGGTGGCTGGGGGCTTCGGCCTCGCCTGCATCGAGAGGCCATCAGGGGCTGTCTGCGGGGTCTCTTTCTCTGGGAGCCCGGCAGTGACTGCTGACGACGGATGCTGGCTGCAGTGAGTGCACTCCCAGGCTCATGATGGGGCCATTCCAGACCCTCTCCAACAGGGACGCAATTAGGGAGCTAGCTCCGCCCCTTGGGGTGTGGGGGGAGCGAGAGGAGTGTCCCCTCGGAGGGAGCTACAGGGGTAGCAGACGAGGGAAATTTGGTGGATGTTCCCTCCCCGGCGGGCACGGTGGGTGCTGCCACGGTTCCACCAGACCCTAGGACTGCAGGTGAGAGGAGTACGGTAGACGTCCTTTCCCTGGTGAGCACAGTGGGCATCGTCGTGGTTCTGCTTCCTGTGGGGGCTGCAGACGAGGGAAGTACGGTGGACGTTCCCTCCCCAACGGGCACGGTGGGTGCCGCCATAGTTCTGCTTTGCCCTGGGACTACAGGTGAGAGGAGTACAGTGGACACCCTCTCCCCGGCGAGCACGATGGGCGTCATCGCAGTCCTGCTTGGGTTTGTAGGTGAGGGAAGTACGGTGGACATTCCCCCCCTGACGGGCACGGTGGGTGCCGCCATGGTTCTGCCTTGCCCTGGAACTACAGGTGAGAGGAGTATGATGAACATCCTCTCCCTGGTAAGCACGATGGGCGTCGTCGCGGTCCTGCCTGGGACTGTGAGAACACAAGTCACACCCCAGTCCTGGCGAGTGCTGGTCTGGCGCGAGAGTAATGTGGCGGGGTGGCGTACCTCTCGCCGCCTCCATTGAGGGGAAGAGGGGCGCATGGTGGCGGGGGACATAAGCCCACCTTGTCCAGGCCCTTTATGCGCCTCCCTGTGGTCTCCCTTTGGGGTGGGTATTTCAAATGTCACTACAGTAAGAAATAAAAGATTCTTGCCGATTTCCCAAATAGTTTTGGCTGATACCTGCCTTAAAGGTTCACAGAATACATTTAAAGTTGAAGATGACTGAGACTGTATTCTTTTGACGAATTTTTAGCCATCCTGCTTCCCCTCGAATTTTATTTCGGTCATTAATGCTCTAATAACCTTAGTGAGTGCAATCTAAAGTAAAACAAACCCTCTAATTCATGGTGAAATTTATATGGTTCCCTTCTCGGATGATCAAGGATTTCTACTAGCGTTGAAAATCTAATTTAAAACTAATCTTATTCCCGAGTCCGCCATTGTTGAACACCGATGTTTACACCCTGGCACCGACGCTCCTGGCCTCCTTCTTGGCTGTTGCTGACACGCTTATGTTTGTGCGCAGACCGGTTTGGCCTAGGCTAGCTTCTGGGGCAGGACTGCCTTCGACCAGTCTATACCAGTCCAATTGTCTCGCCAGAACAGCAATAAGACCAGTCGATACTGGCCTAAAAGCCTCACAAAAATGTGGCATACGTAAGGATAGGATGGTTTAGGTGAGAATAGGTTAGGTTATGACAGATAGATTAGTCAGTAAGTTATGTATGACAGATTGGGATTTAGCCTGAAGGGTATTCAGGGGATCACTAGGCTTGGTTCAGTGGCAATCCTAGGTAGTTAAAATTGGGGGGGGGTCTGGGAGTGAAGCCCTAAGTTGGACTGATCATTAGGCTTCCCGTAGATCTGAATGTGTGATGCACTGCCATGTCCTGTTCAGGAAATCTGTATTCAATATGCCCAGTCGGTAAACAGGCTGCCACGAGTGAACTGGCGGCATCCTTAAATGCCCCAAAATAGGTATACTTTATTTTTCCTCTACACTTTGTACTTTAAAATAACCAGAGAACTATCTATGTTGCATAATGTAATAAAATTACTTTCCTGATGATCGTGGCATTGTAAGAAGACGGTTGCAATCCCCGCACCCGTGCAATAAAGTCTTACCTATTCATTCATTCCTTTCTTTGCATATCTATAAAACTGGGATTTCACTTTATATTAGAGTATTGTTGCCGGTGGCTGGCTACCATCGATCCTGGAAAGTATCCTTTTAAGAGTGATGTGTGTGGGTGTAACTTAAAGCTTGGGAGATTCATGGCAGACGGCCCCTTGTGTGCGGATGTCTCACGTTCGTGGATCTTTCTAACTGTGCTTTCTAGCACTGTGTGTGTGAGTGACTGAGTGTTGACTCTGGTAGGGATGCAATGGATGCTTCCCCGTGTCCCCAACTACTGTCAAACTCGGGTCAGAAGAAAATCATGACAGATTACGATCCAGACTCTGCCGACACCGGGCAGGCTGACAATCAGCTCCACACTGAAACTGCTCTCCTGCCTGGTAACCAAAAAGAACATCTGGTTACATATATTATCTAGTCTGCCGATGGTGCCCGTATTTTCAATAACCCCAGGACCCTCAAGCAGTCGAGCTTCGCAGAATACAGGCGGAAAGATGAACTGCAGATGTTGGGCCATGGCTCAGCCCTATTGGTCAAAGTATTAGCCGGTGTGGTCAAGGATATGATGCTGCCCATGAAGTCTATGGCACAGTTCGGAAACTGGACAGTGACCTGCAGGAAGACTATCACTAGGTCAGGCCCAGGAATCTCATAGCAGGATTGGCCCCATCGAAGTGGGCGTGTCCAACCAGGAACTACGCACTAGGCTCTGCTCCCTTTATTTTTGCCAGGATGAGGATTTTGGATGTCAACAGTCTTCCTATTTGGGTTCCAGATGAAAATGGAAGACAGCTAAGTCCTTAGCATCTGGGTTTTCTTCACTGGGCCACTTCCATCTAAAGTCTCATTCGGCCACACAGTCTTCCCAATCAGTCCCTACCACTTCCCTCTCCTCCACTGCCACATGTCACTTCTTCAACCACTTGATGCAATAAGATTCTCAGCCACTTGACGCAATAAGGTTCGATGTTCCACATGCATCAAGCACCGTCCTTTCTGTTCTGCAGAGGGCCGAGCATGAAGTAACGCTCCCAGCTGATATTTGTGTGGGGGGTGACCATAGGGTGCTCCCCAAACTGTTGTCTGTCTACAGGTGAGCAAACACCATCCACACCCAAGCCAGGAATGGCACTACTACTCTCCAAAATATCAGTGTTTTGCTTCGTGACCTCGACAAAGCCTCCAAGCCCCTTCCACCGGCTCCAACCTCATATACTGGCCTACATCACCCAGGTAATGCCCCATGTCGATGACACGACATCCATCATGCCCCACTGTCTCAAGAAAGTAGACACTGACTATCCTGATGTACAGACTGACAGCTACGACCCTCCCGGCCTCAGACTCGCGAGCAGTGCTTCACCCTCCCCCGAGACTGCCCTCACGGAATGACCCCACGCTCCCCAGACTTTCTCAGATAACAAACTCCTTGACAAGGTTATATGCAATGCTTTGTTTGTGAATGCACTGATTCCCGCGTCTCCTAACTTGACTGACACCCCCTCTCAAAAATGGCAGCTCCCTTGTCCTCACACCGTTATGGACAGTGACTTCCACGAGGGAGATATGGAGACTACTTGCTCCACACGACCATCCAGCCTCCATTCCATGACCGTGACTTAAGCAATGTCCCCTCTTTTCCCCAGACTTCTCTGACTGATACACATCTAGTTAGTGAGGCGAGTACTTCAGATCCATTGGTTTCTGTCTTGTTGAAAGTCCTGAAATTATATCTCTTAGGACACGCCCTCCCAGATATTTTTGCCCAGTTATGGCCCCAACTCAAAGATTAATTGTGTTCAAAATGGCTGTCAGCACTCAACTTCCATCCTTTAGAATGTGTGCTCCATTGTTCACAAGACCTAGGACTTTAAGGCTACCTTTTTTCCTCGTAGTCCCCATGTCACAGGCATCTGTGAGACTTGATTTCAACCTGATCTCCAGTTTAATCTCCCCAGTTACTCAGGTTCACAGATGGAACCGCCCTTTGGTAAGGGGAAGGGGGGCCTGGGATTGTTTACACAGAAAGATGTACAGTGTTCCTCTCTATTATTACACCTTACAGGGGTGGTGGCCTAGAAACCCTCACTTGGTCACCTTCCAGCAGAGGTGATGCAGTGTTTCTTTGCTACAATCCCTGTTTATCAATTTTCTATGAAGAATTTCAGCACTGTTTCTCTCAGTATCCCTCCCCAGCTCTGGTCATTGGAGATTTCAATGCTAGACACCACCAATGGGACCCAGATGCACCCTCCTGCTCCCTTAGTTACACAGGCACTATCCTTTTCCTCTTCCTCCTTCACTCCCCTTCCCTGTGCCTCCCCACTCCTCCTGGCCTCCCCACAAGCACCTACCTCCACACTGGTAGGTCCTCTACATTGGACTTTGTTTTAGGCGGACTCTACCTTTACCGGTAGAACGTCAGTCTTGGTCCATATACGGGTAGAAGTCACCTGGCAATCATCCTTTTCCTTCTATCCCTATATCACCGCTGCCTGGTCTCTAGCTGCCCTTGGTGGAACCTCTGCTCTGGGAAATGGAAGGCTTTCCTGGAGCCTTTTCTGCCACTCCCCTCTTTGGCCCTACCCCTACAAGGAGCTAGAACTTTTCGGTAAAACTGATGGCTCTCGCGGGAAGGTTTTCTGATATACAAAAAAAAAAAAAAACGCTTCTCTTGAAGATCCAGGGCCCCTGGTGGACTGAGGAATCACAAAAGTCTGTATGGGACCGTCACCAAGCATGGTATTCTTGGAAGAGACGACCCTCCGATGAGCAGAAGTTAAAATACCGTCACTCAGATGCCATCTACGTTAGGGTCCTCGACAATACTAGACTGGTCTGCCTTCTGTTCAGCCTCTCCTTCTCTTCCTCCTCCACCTATACATGGCGTTTTGTCCAAGGTATGGTGGGACGTTCCCCTTCATTATCCTAATTCTGATGCAGAGATGGCCTTGATCTTCTGGAAGGTGTGGACAAAGCAAAACGTCTTAACCTGTTATTTCCACTCCATACTGGGCTCTCCCTCTCCGATCCTTCCCTTTCCAGATGTGCCTGAGGTACTCAGCTTGGAGGTGGATCACATACCCTCACTTCTCTCAGCTGTCCTTTCACTGTGCAGGAGTTAACAAAGTCCATCTCCAAAATATGCCCAGGGGTAGCTGTTGGCTCAGATCTGGTGCCTAACAAGTTCCTCAGACACCTCCCTGGTCCATATTTGAAACATCTCCTCTCTATATACAACCGGAAATGGCGTGAAGATGTATATACCAATCTTACTGATCGCCACCTTCTGCCCTTCCCAAAACCCACAAAGGACCCTTCCTGTGAGGAAAAAAAAAAAAAACGAGCGTCCTAGATACTCCTCACCGGAGAAAGTTATCTAAGTTTAACAGAGGTAAATTTGCATAAGTCTCGTGAGTAAATCAGGCAATTAAATCTCCTAACTCACCTACAAACACCTCTCATATACTAGCTAGTTCCCTAAGATTTGGCCAAATCAACAAGGTCACTTAGCTACGTATTGAGTCGAACAACGAGATGACGACGGGCGTGCTGTTTCGGTCTTTCCTGGGCAATCAGGCGTCCTTGGAGTGTATGTACAGGAGTTTATGTAGCTACTGACGGAGTGAAATCTGCTCAAGGAGTCTGCAACATGGCGAAACCCTCTGTCCCACATAGGATAGAAGAGCTGCCAACTATTGCTTAATTTCGTCAATACAGCTAACTTACTCCGTAAAATATACAAGGTGAATCTAACTTATTCTAATCTTAGTTTTAATTAAACTAAACAAGATATTCCCCCTTTTTCTACAGATAGATATACTGTATATATATATATTAAACTGGCCTCCCGTTTTATCGTGGGCTTTTCCATCCTTACCACGTCATCCACGCAGGCGCAGTTTAGGTCCAGGGAAAATTCCCTAGTTTACATGTATGTACATAGTTGTCTACCAATGTTAAACGCAGTAGCATTTAATTTATTAATAATAAGAATTAACAGAACGTAATCTCTGGGTTTTTAAACCTCTCAAGTACGTTTTTCCTCTGCTCTTTAACGATCAACAACTAAAGTAAAAAGCACAACTGCTCGGGGGGGAAATATTTCCCACACTTCCAATTCCACTTCATACATACCCATCTGCTTCCTCTTTAAAGCAGACAGACTCATGTAGAAGCTCATGGCATTGAGACACTCATGGCGGCTGGAATCAGAGGGAAAGCTCCATACTGGCCAGTGTGGTTCTCATCCCAGTTGAGGTAGACTGGACCTTTTATTGCAACTAGACCATCATATCCATGACACATACCGCTAGAGGCAAGTGATGATGACCCATTTTCTGGATATCAGGTGTGCCTAATATATCCCATCAGTGCATCCTTCAACAGCTGAGACTGTGTGACATTGTTGAAATTCCCCTGTCTTGGATCCACAGTTTCCTCACTGCCCCGTACCCTTTACATTCAGGTGGGCAGTGCCACCTCCCACTTCCCTCTCCCAGACCATCAAGTGGGAAGTCCCTTAGGGGACAGTGCTTAGCCCTCTCCCCTTTAACGATGCCATAATGGGGCTCCCCATAGATCAGGAATGTGTATGTTTTTTTTTTTTTGTGTGTGTGTTCAACTCTGGGCATAGGCTTCACAGCCTGCTATCAAGGCCCAGCAGTCCTCCTACATACCATACACCTCCACATGTCACCACTCGGCGCTAACACCCACCGTCCATATTGAATACATGCTAGGGCTGTCTCATACAGGACTGGTGTATTGGTATTAGCTGGGGTATTTTTACATGTCGGTGGGTCTCATGGTAGATCAGTAAGGCCTGATTTAATGAAATCCAAATCCTTAAACTGCTCCCTGCTCCAGTGGGGATTTGAACCTGGGTCCGTCAGGGCCGCAGGCCACCTCTCAACCGATCGAGCCACACGCTGATCTATGCAGATGACCTTGCTGTAATTGCCAGGACCGGCTTCATGGCTCATGCTCAAAACTCAACACTCCCTTTGATGCATGGCCTACTTTTCAGTCCTGGCTATAAGACAGAGGTCTCCTTGTCATTCTCAATAAGAGTGTGGTTATGGTCCACTCACTCAAAAAAATCCCTGACATCCCAGTGATTCGCCTAGGCTTGGTTGCCATTCCACTGTAAAGGCACCATACCTGCCTCGGCATGCAGATTGATGGTCTTGTCGTTACATGGAAGTCTCACATTGACCACCTATACCTTTCATGTTCCAAACGCCTGGATATCATGCGCTGCTTGGCTGGCGTGTCATGGGAGGCCAACCATGACTTCCTCCTCCACTACTACAGGGCAGGCATACTTAGCCACATTATCTACAGGAGTGCATTGTATGGAGCAGCATTGCCTACAACTGTCTGCAAGCTGTATGTAATCCAGAACATGCCTCTCTTTATTGCCACAAGAGTAATTATGTTCCTTGTCTGTAACATCCCTGCTTGCTGAAGGGGCCCTGCTACCCCTCCAAAACCTTCGCAGTCGAAAGGACTGCCTCACATTTTGCAGGCTTATCCTCTTCCCAACTTTTATCTGTCCCTGGGCATCTCTTCCACCTGCCCTCACTGCCGCCTCAGGACCCATGCTCCATCTTATGTCCACTACTTGTGTCATTTCCAGGACCTGCTCCCTGACCCCCCTCCCCCTCCAGATACCCCTGTCTTATTCTCACATCTTCTCCACCCTTCCTTCACCGTACACCAGGTCCCATCACTCATCTAGCATAGCACATCTATAGTATAATGAGATGGCGGCCACACTCTACCTACGCTACTGCTGGGTCTTCACAGACAAATAACATACTGACTCCCTGCTCTCCACTCTGATCATGTACTGCGAGGATCTGACAATATGCCAGACTTGGCAGGTCAACCCTCTTCACTCAAATAGACCTAGTGATCTATATGCTATCTACCAAGCCCTCTCACTCGTCCAGTCCCACCTTCAGCCACAGAAAGTTGTTCTTTTAACAGAGTCAGTCAGTTCTCTCTGTGCCTCATTCTGTCCTAAGCACCAAATACTGACACGTTGGTGGTGTATACCATTCAATCCCTCCTTTTCTCCTTCCTTAATGGTGACTGAACCAATCTTCTCCTGTGGGTACCTACACACTCTGGAGTCAAAGACAATGAAATTGCTGCTGCTGCTGCCGAGCTAATGCCACACACCTCGGCAGTACTAGACCTGTCCCCAGTAACACTGGACACCCAACGGGACTTAATCTACCAAATATACCACAGTCAGTAGTACTCCTCCCTAAGCCTCCTGCTCCCAACAGCTACTCTTTGTCACAATTGGACAGACTCCTCGCCTCATCCATGGACCTAATCAACAGAGCTACTGGCATTCTTCTGACTAGACTCCACTGAGGACATACACCTCTACTTTCTCACTTATATCGCTTACGACTCTCTCCTGACTGCTACTGACCTTGGTGCCTGGGTAATGATGAGGCTATTGCTCACTTCCTCTTGTACTACCCTCGCATCCACACGCACAGAATGAAATTTCAGACTAGATTCCTGGTTGCAGGGATCACCTCTTTCCCTTTTCCGACTTTACTATCTGGACAAAGACTTCTCTTTCTCCCGCTCCTGATGATCATCTGCCTTACAATCATTAGGTCATGTTCGTAAGGAGCTGTGAACGCTTTTGGTCCACTACCGTGAACAAAACTCTGGTTCATTGCCAGGGTAAATACAGCCTCGTCGTCGTCCTTGCCCTTAATCACCACATGAACAAGAATTTTAAGCTTGGTATTTAGCTATGGTATCATCTCACTCTTAGGCAGACAGGATCCACAGAATCAGACTCCAAACTGAGACACACTGTCACAAGCAATGACCATATACCTCTGATATCTTTTCCTACGACTAACACCCAGCGTTGTAAATGGCTTCTTGAGTTACAGGAAATCATTAGGCTTGTCACTCAGTGTAGAGCTACCTGAAGTGGAAATAATAGTAATAAAAAGTGACAGGAAAGATGGGAGAAAAAGAATGATAAAGGTGAAGGAAGAAGTAGGCAGCACTACATTAGGTGATAGTTGCCACCACCTATCACCATGTGTCAGTTGTAATGCCAGTATGTACTGCCCTGAGATTTGCGGCTCGACTTGCGGCCACAGTCATCCAACTGCACAAGTGCCAGCCCTGGCCTGCAGTGGCTGTTTGGATGGGGCTGGTTGACTGAATCTCAGCATCACCATCAACCAAACATGACCAGTACTAACTCAAAATAATTAAAAATCCTAGAACTACTGAGGAGGGAACTCCCCGAGTTCAGATTGTCTGGTCTGGTTGAGGAGTTGAGAGGGAAGGGGATGGTGGAGACACTCTTGAGATCGAGAACTGATGTGCAGTGTGTGGAGGAGACTGGATGAATTATGCTAGGTGTTTCATAGAATGTTTGACAGGTGTTTAAGTTCATTTTTTCTGTAGAGGTAAGGAGTCTGAATGGGTGGAGTAGTAATTATGGCCAACAAATGGTAGTTGGCAGAAAGGAATGTGAGAATATTTACTTTGAAAATCTTAGCTGATAGTAACAACCAAGCAGATGCATCGGAATGTGTCCTCCAGGCGTGGAGATTATGAAAGATAAGTCTAGGCGAGACTGTTACTTGTGGTGTTAGAATGAATATAAAATAGAGATCGCAGTATTGTGCGAAGATTTTAATAGACTTGTAAATGAACAAACTGAGAGGTATGAGAGGGAGCATGATAAACCGGGACACGGGACTAGAAATGTTAAAGGCAAGAGTATTTTTTATTCACTGATAAGTTAAAGAGATGTAGGCAACACAGCGTTTGTGAAGAGAGCGCAGACTAATTATCTAAGAACTGGTCGTTGCTATAAGTTAGAATGATTATTTCCTAGTTGGGAAGCCCAGCTGAAGGCATGCCAGATGTGAAAGTGATTGGTGGAAAGAACAGTGCCCCTCAGCACAAGTTCTTTGTAGATTTAAATGTTACTGAAAAGAATTATGAGTGAAAAAATACAGTCCAGGAAATAGTTGGTCTTTTTGTTGCCCCCGGTCTGTCTAGCCAAGCAGACCTATCAGCCACAGACAAGCAAGTAGTTCTGAGGCCGTCAAACAGGCGCAGTACACTACATACACCGTGTAGGGATCCAACACTCCCTTGTGTTAGACAGCGCCTCACTAGGGTCAGACCAGGGACCTTCCCATGGTGACGTGCTGGGATATATGGGAAACTTTGGCTACTTATGTGTAATGGGGTCTATAACACCCCGAGTTGCTTAGAGGCAAAGCAGGGGATCCTCTCTTTGGCCCAGTGGTAACGTGCGCGCGTTTGATGCTCGAGGGCCTGAGGAATCTAGGTCAGACCAGTGATTAATTTGTGAGGTTTCAGTTCGGTTATTACATTAGTTGGCAGCCATGTGGGATGTGAGGCGAGGCTTGGAAGGCAATGTTGTTGTTGGTTAGCTAGCAGCTTCCTAGTCCTTACATCCCAGGGATGAGCTGTTCGGTGTGGTCTGCAGCGTCTCCAATGGAGGCCTCCAGTGCTGCGCTAACGTGTGTTCGAAACTCACCGAATTTATCACCAAGGGGAGAAAATAGTGATGTAATGGGGTCTTTGAAAGCTCATGTTGCTTTGAGGCAAAATGGGAATTCTTTCTTTGGTTCAGTAGTAACGTGTATACGTATGAAGCGCGAGGGCCAGAGTCAAACCTAGGTCACACCAGTGTTTAATTTCTGAAGTTTCAGTTGGGTCTTTACATTGGTTGGCAGTGGTGTGGGATGTGAGGCGAGGCTTGGAGGGCAATGATGTTTGTTAGCTGACAGCATCCCGGTCCTTACATCCCGGAGATGGGGTGTCCAGTGTGGTCCGCAGAGTCCCCAATAGTGGCCTTCGATGTTACGCTGCCATGTTCGAAACATGTTAAATTAATTACCAAGGGGAGGAAAAAAAAAGTAATGTCCTGGAGTCTATAACAGCCACGGTGCTTGAAGGCATATCGGGGGATGCTCTCTTTGGCTCAGTGGTAATGTGCGCGTGTATGAAGCTCAAGAGCCTGAGATGGAATCTCGGCCAGCCCAGCAATTAATTTGTTAAATTTCAGTTCGGTTATTACAGATGGATACCACAGCTGCCCCATGCAGGGCACACAGCACACATGTGTAGGTTCCACGTCAGTGTCCCATTCCAAGAAGTAGAGCGTGGAAGCTTAAAAATCGGATTGTTAAAGAAAAAATTCGCGAATGAGACTGTAGAATAGTGGAAATCACTAAAAGTGACTTCCTAGAAAAAGAAATATTTTCTGGCCGAACAAAGGGATCATAGTAGATTGTGCAACAGTAAGTGTAGAAGTAAAAGAAATATTCTTCAGGGTCTGAAAAGTGACAGTAAGGAGCTGTGCGTGTTTGCTAAGTACTGTGCCAGAAGGGAAGGTAACAAGGCCAGAAATGATGACACAGGACAGTGTTGTGCTCAGCATGGGTGGCAAGAACAAGATATTCAAGATAGTTTAGCAAATGTTAGGTAGTAGGAGGATTAAATGTTAAGTAGTAGGAGGGTTATGGTGAGTAAAACTACATTCATAATATGCTATTGCTAAAAGTACATAAATCAGGGCTACCTGGAGGAAACAGTACAAAAACTGAAAGAAACTCCCGGCAGTACCGTCCCATGCAGTAAACCAATGTTATCTTGTGATAAACAGCGCCCAGGCACAGCAAGGCACGGGCAAGGATATGGAGCTTTAGTTCCTGAATGAACACTCCAGTTGTGTCAGTTCACCCAAGTAACAGACCAGTGTAATGTCGTAAAGTAGGAGGAAGAGTAAGAACGTTGTTGCTGTGGGCTTAGTACCAGACTAATTGGCGATTTTATTCTCTCCCTTACGAGACATAACGTCCGAAACGAGATACAGAATTCGAGCCTGTGAAACAGAACAATTGAGTGCACGGAACGTTAATTCAGTCAAGGTTCGAACACAAAGTAAACAAACCACCCCAACACAACAGCCAGGCAGCTTCACATCGTCCCCTTACTTGGTTATATGGTTACCACCCAGCGTTATAAATGGTTTCCTATGTTTAACCATCAGGTTTGACACTTGGTGTACAGCCACCTGAAATGAAAAGGAGAGTAACAAAATGTGACAGGAATGATGGAATACAATAGGAAAAGAGGAGAGAACAGTTACAAAAAGCATGATAAAAGGTGAAGGAAGAAGTAGGGAGCACTGCATCAACTGAGTGGATGATGGTCGCCACCAGCTACCACACTCACAGAAGGTAGATATGGTAAATAGTGTGTGTCTTCAATCCCTATTTATATATCATGGTGCTTGAAATACTCTTGTGATTTTAGGTCTTCTGTCAGTCTTTCTATAGCCAGACGCCATAATCTCCAAAGGGGTGGCCGTTTGTGTTTGAGTTAGTTGTTTTACGGGGAGGGGCACTAACCCTCTGCCAACCCACTTGTTGCCACGTAAGGAACACGTGTGGGTTGGTTATATGATTGCCACCCAGTGTTGTAAATGGTTTCCTGGCTCACGGGAAACCAATAGGCATGTCACTCTATGTAATACCACACGAAAAGGAAAGAAGAGTAATGAAAAGTGGCAGGAAAATGGGAGAAATAGGAATAAAGAAGGGCAGACAGAAAAAGAATGATAAAGGTGAAGGAAGAAGTCTTCATTGCCACAGAAATCGTAGTATACAAACAATTTGTTGCTGACTGCTGGTACCAGTGAGAGTGCTGTTGAAATAATTTAGAATGTGGAGGGAGGGTATGTAGTCTAGAGGTTTAAGAGTAAATGCAGGTAATATAAAGCTTATAGCTAGTGGGTTGGACAGAGGCTCATCGATTGCAAGTGAAGTGTTGGATTGGAAGCAGAGTAATTCCATCTGTGTGACGCTTGTGGAGGGTGGGCACAAATTACAAAGGAAAGCAAATAGCAACAGACCTAATGGTCCTTACTAGGCTGCTTGTTACAGAGAAGACTATCACTGTGATATCTGATTCTAGAAGTTGAAGGTAAGGATAGTAAAGCAAGAAGACTTACCCCCTCCACACACCAAACCCTCCAGTTGAAGCTGGCAGGAAAAAAGTGAGAAGGACCACCATGCAGCGTGGATCAAAGCTGACGTGGAAATTTCATAGAAAAGACTGAAAAGTGGTAAACTATCTTCTGTTCGACTATATCTGTACACTACATCTGTACACTACAAGTGTCAATCAGCTACAGGTATTATTAATTACATAGCATTTCCCTGCTATAGTTTCATGACCATCTGAAATAGAGAAAAACAGCTGACATTATTATTCAGTTACAAAGGTGTTTAGCTGAGGAAGAGAGATACTTATCGAAGCTACAGTAAGACCTCACTATAACGGACTAATTGGGGCCCAAGCCAGTCCGAAAGATGCGAAATTCCGATTAATCATGTTTGTGAAGCCAACCACAGAATTGACTGGCAAGGTAGTCATCTACTGTATAAAAGCCAAGACTTTCGGAAACGAAAGATTACTGAAGCCATGTGTATCCATAAATACAAGAATTTCAGCCTTAGTGAAGGCATGTACAAGCTAGATCCTATAATGAGGTCTCTGGTGGAAATGCCCCTTCCCACACCGACACAGGTGGGGTCAGACAGGAATTACACCTGACCTGCCTGTTGGTATCCCCCCCCTTTCACTCTTGGGAAATCCCCGCCTACAGTAATCCACCCCATCCCACCTCACCTTTACCCCTCCCTTCCACACACACACGCGCATAAAATGGAGCCCTTGTATTGTCAAAATGTCATTCCCTCTATCTATCTTGATCACTGAAGATGGTGGCAGTGTTCACCGAAACTTTTTGGTACATATATTCGTTGTCTTCAAGTGTGGGTTTTATTTTCCGTCTTACCCCAGCTAATCCGGACTTTTTCCGATATATCAGACATTAGTCCGGATTGCATCAGTAGTTTTCACCACCATTGCAGTACTGTACTGTGTTATACCTTCACTACATTAATCAAATGGCATAATAATACTGTACTGTGCACTGAAAAACATGTCTTTTACTTGTCTTATTGTGGTGAACATAGCTGGAGTGGTCAGGCAGTCCGGACTGCTTTCTGGCTTTATCGGACTTTTCCCGATATATAGGAGTTTAGTCCGGTAGCTCCTCGAGTCTGATAAAAGCGTATTCTGGTCTATTGAAGTCCGTTATATCGAGGTTTTACTTTTTGAATGTCACCACTGTGCCACAATCAACGACATCCCTGGGCAGTTTATTCCAAATGTTAACAACTCTGTTAAAGGAAAAATTATTGGCTTCATTAGAATGAAAATGGTTTCCAGTAATCTGATAGCCATTACCTCTAGTATAGTTCGAATGATCAGTTGTAAAGTACTTGTCAGCATTCATATTATCAATTCCTTTAATAATCTTGAATACATGAATCAGATTCCCTCATAGTCTGCGCTTAGATAGGTTATATAACTTTAGCTTATGAGATGTGGTGGATAGAAAAGATGACCGCTAAGTATAACCAACAATGAGAGTGGCTAGTGCATGGAAGATCACATAGACCAGCCAAGGCTGAAAGAGGTTGATGTACATGATTCTCTTGAGCATGCTGAAGTTTTTCTACCTAAGGATATGATTAGCAGAGTAAGTGATGCAAAACCCAACTTAGTCACAGAGTCAGAAGTGGTTGGAAAGATATTCCCAGACAGACGGCACTGAGATGAGAATGGTGAGATGATGTTTAATACCTGTACCACACTTCGGGACAAAACAGCACACATTTACATGTATTTACAAGTATTGTTGTTGTTCAGCCTCAGTTCGTTTGATCAAGCAGACCCATCGACTACACATAAGCAACCATCCCTATGGGGTTGTCACGTAGGTTCCCTGCACCATTGATGTGACTGTATCTTAGTGTGGCATCTGCTGTGCAGTGCTCCATTATGTGTGTTACATTGTGTGGGCCTATTCTACAAGCTGGGCAAATGTCATGTGCGAATCCGCCCAACCCAAATCTAAGCTGGTAGGCAAGGAAGGCTGGATGATGTCCCGCTCTAAGCCTAGCTAGATGAATTCATTCATTTCTAATTATATACACCTTATGTCTCGCGAGGGGGGCTTGCAATATGGTATTGTGATCTATCAAGCTATCCCTATAGCCAGACGCCATAATCCCGTAAGGGGTGGCCATTTGTCTTTGAGTTATTTGTTACATGGAGAGGGACACTAACCCTCTGCCAACCCGCTTGTTGACACGTGAAGAACACGTATGGGTTGGTTACATGGTTACCACTTAGCATTATAAATGGCCTCCTGGCTTATCACTCTATGCAAAACCACCAGAGAGGGAAAGATGATTAATAAAAGCGACAGGAAAGATGGGAGAATTAGGAAGATAAGAGGGCAGACACAGAAAAAGGATTATAATGATCAAGAAGTGGGCAGCACTACATGAACTGAGTGGATGATGGTCACCACCACCTACCACTAGAGGTGTTGAGTTACCCTGCACGTGAAGTATACAGGTGTTTCTTCATTAATGGTGCTGGAGTGTCTGGAGGTGGGATATTATTGTAGAGAGTTTGATAACGTTTGTGTGGTGATTGTTTTATGTACCTATGTCTGTTGTGTATCTCGTCATGTTATGACTGGTGTTGGGTATTGGTATAGACTGTGCTCCACATATCACGAGAGTCTCTGACAGGGAGGAGTACTTTAGTTTCAGAATGTTGAGTGAGCTGTGGGACTGGTTTTGGTGCAGCCAATGGTGATGCATAGGGCGTTGTTCTGTATCACTTGCAAGTTGTTGTGGTGGGTATTAGACAGAATGGGAGCCTACGCTGGGAGGCATAGGATATCAGTTATCACTGATCTAATGTATTGTTTGTAGAGTAGGGACAGTGTTTCTTTTTGCTGCTCAAAGTCTGGCCTTGTGTACATTGAGTTTGGGGGTGCACCACCTCTTGATGTCTTTTACATGATCCTTGAAAGTGAGTCTGGTGTCATATGGTACTCCAAGGATCTTAGTGGAGGAGGGTTGGCACACATGCATTGTTAAGTGTGATCTGGGGGTAGTGCTTATGATCATGTTTACTGCTGGTGATGAGGATCATGGTGCATTTGGCTGCAACAATCTTCAGCCAGTTTGCAGTTTGTTGAGGTAGTCCTGTTGCAGTGTACAAACTGTGTTTGCAATGCGGTGTGTAGCTGTTATGGTGATGTCATATGCATGTGAGGCAATGTTTGTGAGTGGGAGCCCTGTGGAACTCTATTTGGGAAATTTCACGTTCATGATGACTTGCCTTGGAATGTGAATGTGTTTGTCTACCAAGTACAAGCTGGCAAGCCTGCATTTGCTGTTGTTCTCCATGTTTGTGTTGGAGGATAGCATCGAAGGCTTTACTAACATCTATTGGGAGTTGCGCAGGTGTAGAAGAGTTGATGCCATTTGATGCTTTGTGTGCGATTAGTTGGTAAGGTGTTTGTAGAGTGTCCTGAATCTATATTGTGAAGGGGCAGGGGAGGCAGCAGGCAGTAACTTTGTTCAGAATGAGGCATTCGTTTTTTCTGGTTGGTGCACTAAGTACTCCCTCCACTATCCGACGTAATAGAGCCAAAGGCATGTCCGGACAGTGGTCTTGTCCGGATAGTGGCCCTGAAGTCATTCATGACCCTAACCTAACCTAAATCAGAAAACCACCTGCCTACCTCCCTACCGGACATGCATAGCACTTATTTAAGTCCCTTTTCACATAAATAATGCACACAAAGCATGAATTAACTGAATTTTAACCAAAAAATGATGATTTAGAGGTGAGTATGGTATAGGTGCTCACAACTTGCCAGCAAGTGTAAGTAAGTATCAGACATGGAAATCACTATGAAAATCACCCTTTCTCACACCATATGCATTAAATAATGGACACAAAGCATGAATTCATTGAATTTTAACCCAAAATGATGATTTTGAGGTAAGTAAGGCATAGATGTTCATGAGTTGGCAGCTTAGTGTAAATAAGTATCGGACATGGTAATCACTATGAAAATCATCATTTCTCACATCTTATGCACTAAAATATGGGATACAAAGCATCATATAAATAAATTATTACCAGAAAAAGAGTTAGGTATGGCAAAGGTGTTCACTGTTCACCAACTGCACCGGACATTCTTGACCCTAACCTAACCTAAATCAGAAAACCACCTACCTACCTCCCTACCGGACATGCATAGCACTTATTTAAGACCCTAGTCACATAAATAATTGGCACAAAGCATGAATTAATCGAATTTTAACCCAAAAATGATGAATTTGAGGTGAGTAAGGCAGGGGTGTTCACAAGTTGGCAGCTTAGTGTAAGTATGTATCAGACGTGGCAGCCACTATGAAAATCATCATTTCTCATATCTTATGCACTAAAATATGGAATACAAAGCATCAAATAAATAAATTGTTGCCAGAAAAAGAGTTAGGTATGGCAAAGCTATTCACTGTTCACCAACAGCACCTCATTCTTGACCCTAACCCAAATCAGAAAACCACCTACCTACCTCCCTACCGGACATGCATAGCACTTATTTAAGACCCCATTCACATAAATAATTGGCACAGAGCATGAATTAATCGAATTTTAACCCAAAAATGATGNAGGCAGGGGTGTTCGCCAGCTGACTACATAATGAACGTAAGGAAGAGACATGATTATTACTGAGAAAATCACCTTTTCACACCCTGTGCACTCAAATATGGGACACAAAGCTTGAAGTAAATAAAATGTAACCAGAAAAATCATGATTTAGAGGTGTGTGGGGCAAAAATGTTCACCAGTTGACTAGAGACATATGGTAATCACTGAGAAAATCACCTCTTTCACAGCCTGTACACTCAAATATAGGACACAAAGCATAAAGTAAATGAAATGTAACCAGAGAATGAGGATTTAGAAGTGAAAATGGAAAATATTTAGCAGTTGACAATGTTTACTTACATGTCCATGATTGTTTACTCCTTGTTTACCCCCACCTCTAAGGTTTTTACAGTGGTCATAATTGCTCTTGAAGCATGTCCAGTAATCCAGTGTTTAACTACACTTAATCCTTCGCACTGTGACTTTTGATTATTTAAACAAGAACGAAAATGCCGCAAACGATCGGGCATCCGTTCACTGTTCACGGGAGTTGAGACAGAACTAGTAGGAGGGGGAATGGGCGGGAAGGGAGCTAGTCGGCGTGCGCGGGAAATTCAAACTGACGCAGTCGGAAAAAATCAGATTTTTTTTTTTTTTTGGGGGGGGGGGGCATCGGCCCACGATGTCCGAATAGTGATGTAACCGGATATCCGGATAGTAGAGAGATTACTTATATGGGTCTGTACAAAGAAGGGAGTGTTTGGCCTTTGGTTTAAGATGACTGTTCCATGTTTCCAAACATCGGGATTGCTTTAGTGTGCAAATGATGTGGATGCTTTGTGGTCCTAAATGTTTCAGGTGTAGGTTGCTTGTAGAGTTCTTTGATTTCTAGATAATGTTACATGTTTTGTTCTGAAGGGAAGGGAGTTGCATTGCAATTGATTGGAAAGGACTGCCTATGTTGCAAGGGTTGTTTTTCATTTTCACTGCATGTTGGTGTTACATGACTTATGTTTGTGTTGTGTTTTATGACTATGATTGCTTCTTCTTTGTACGAAGGGATGTGGTGGGTGTTGGAGGTGATTGCAACATGGAGAGACATGTTTGTGATGTAGTGATACTGTTATGTATTTTGTAGAACCAGGAAGGACAGTGGAGCAACTAAATGTTGTTACAAAGGCCTTCCAGTTTTCTATTTTCTTTTTATTAATTTTGATGTTCATCTCTTTGTTTAGTTCTTTGAGCTTGTGGTGGTGTCTTCATGTGTAACTCACCAGGTTGGCCAGGATCACTTTGATGGTTGTGATCATCAGCTTTTGCCCTCCTGGAAGGGAGCTGAGAGCTCATATAGTCCGATCTAAGGGCAAAGCTGTGACCTTCACACATGCACACACCCATCCCTTTGCTCAAGGGGGACAGTAACCACCCACTTCGTCAGTGAAACTTTTCACAATCTGAGCGAGGCATGAATGGCAACAAGAACGTTACCACTGAGCCAGTGAGCGGTGTGTGTGTGTGTGTGTGTGTGTGTGTGTGTGAGAGAGAGAGAGAGAGAGAGAGAGAGAGAGAGAGAGAGAGAGAGAGAGAGAGAGAAATAGTCAAACTGTCTTATAAGGTGGACAATTTGTGGCGTAAAATCTGGGTTGTAACGTCTTCTGTTGCCTCATGGAATGTGACGGTTGTCAGTGGTGAGTATGATGTTGTTAAACTTCATGTGCCTGATAATGCTGGTGATGTGTGCACTGTGTAGTGTGCTGAAATGTTCTATTTCTTCACTGAATTTTGTCTAGTCTGCTTTAATGTAGTTTGCGTATGTGAGGCATGATCGCTGTGGTTTGGATTGTTTCTGTGGTGATACAGAAGGGGAGATGGGTTCCATTTACCAGATGGTGTTGAGTCTTGAGTGCTGGCGAACAGTATGTGATGTCTGGGGAGGAAGGCGGCCAGTATGCCTCGTGTGGGGTGAGGATGTATTGTGAAGTATCACTGCGAATGTATTTGTTGAGCTGTGAAGCAATGTCAAGGCCTCAACGGCTGTTCCAATTGTGTTCGTATCAGGTACGAATATTAGCAAAGTGATGCAAACAGAAAGGCTAAGG
This sequence comes from Birgus latro, assembly GCA_018397915.1. Taxonomy (NCBI): domain Eukaryota; kingdom Metazoa; phylum Arthropoda; class Malacostraca; order Decapoda; family Coenobitidae; genus Birgus; species Birgus latro. The sequence continues at coordinate 48,195 of JAGKTI010002415.1, forward strand.
TGGTTTGGACATGTGGAGAAAATGTGAAATACTGTAGCAGTAAGAGCAACTAAATGACATGCTGAACAGACCTAAATGTGGAGAGAAAGGTCTTTGCTGAGAGATCAAAGGAAGTGTAGGATGGGGTCTTTAGAATGGACAAGAATGCTGCAGGAGACCATACAGCTTGAAAAACACCTTAAAAAAAAAAAAAAAAATGGCTGAACCACACAGAAAAAAACACTGCCTTGCAATATCATTCTGGTTACATTTTATAATACTTTATATGTTACAGGATAATCAGATAAGTACTTTTATTTATAGAAACAGCATTTTATTTCTTATTTTTCATATATATATATATGTATATATATACAAATTATATACAATCTCACTAATTTGTACACATAGTTAAAAAATAGCTATGTACATCCATGTTGCAGCTTGCAACTTCCCCGGTGGGACACATCTGGCGGCCGCACCTCAGTCCTCACCCAAAGATCATCACTCTGACTCCCTGCTCATCTCAACATTTGGACAACATACTGTACTTTGTGCTCGGCTTGCATATGCTTTTGAAAATTGTTTGGAATATTGTGTAATCATTTCATTTTGTAACAAAACCTGAATGATGTGGTGCTAAGTATTGCCCCAGCTCATGGTACTTCTAGTTGATAATTACAGGTAATGCATAACAGCCTGCTGAGTTGAGCAAAGATTCAGTTTTCTTATCTTAGGGGCCCTTGTCACAGGCTGGTGCTTCGGCCCTCTGTCACCTTACACCTTACACACAGAATTAATCGGATCTGGAAGTATTTTTTAATGTATTTGTGTATATAATTTAATGTCTTTGGCACCCACAAGCACAAGTACTGGCAGTCTGGTGATTTTGGTGGCAGTGTAGCAAATGTTACGGTGGTGTGTGACAGCAGAGAGTTTCTCCCTCCATGGATATATTAAACACAGAATTTCCAAGCCCATATACATGATAGGACTCCTTGGTAAAGTAATTTTCAGACAGCAAGACAGAGCTGTTAATGGGTAGATGGATGGATGCAGCAGGGACTGAGGGAAAAATATACAACACAGCAAGTCCTCATTATATGTCAGTGATGTGTTCAGAATATCACAACTTTTTCCATACAACCATCACTGTAAATTGGGGGAAACTGGTAAATTAACTTTTTTATAGGGAGCAATTTTTTTTTTAATAGTATATGTATATATATACCATATATATATATATATA
>JAGKTI010002415.1:49660-67388 GCA_018397915.1 Birgus latro
TACTGTATAAATATATAGATATACAAATACATAAAATATTAAAAATGCAACATATGATGAGGACTTTCTGCTGCAGGACAGCTAAAATTAGCTGACAATGATTAGAATAATCTAATCATATAGCCAGTGAGTGGATACAATTTTAAATTTCAGTAAAACTTTGCAGTTTAAAAAACACAGCAAACAGATTTACACTATTTAAAATCAAGAGGCACTGCCAATTATTAACCCAAGAAGACATCTAAAATCATATTAAAACTTAATAAAATACTTCCTGAAGGGGGAATATCACTGCTAACAGAACAAAGCATATACATCATCAAGCATAAATATGAAAGACATTCACGTATAATTTATCTGTTACATCAAACTCATGCCAAAATTTGCTTAGATGACAAAGGCCCGAGATCATATGGCAAAGTTTGTGCTCAACTCAAGACTCAACTTCAAATTTGAGACTACACCTGAAGGCCTTATTCCCATGAGAGTTGGGAGCTTTCTTCTACCTTTTCCTTACCTATTTACTTCAGCATACGGCACTTTTATAATGTCTTCTATGTTATTTACACATTCTCTGTTGATATTAAAAAGACATAAAGAACATACAAGGCATATAATGAAAAATAAATCGCTAAGGCAGAGGTACTAGAAAGCCTCATAAGCCAACATGACTATGACCTTAGTCTTAAGTTCTGAGTCAATGTTGAGCACTAACACTGCACATTATCCTGCACTTACAGGTTAGTTGGAGTGGATATGCAGTCCTCAATATAAGTCAACAATGTATTCTGAAGTATCACATGCTTTCCATACAACTGGTACTGTATTATCAGCTCCAAAGGTTGCACTGGAATCTGAACGCCCTTGAACACATTGATGTAAAATTTCTTTTTGCTGCCTCCAGATGATTGTATTTACCTGAGTAAAGATTTTTCAAACTGGAGGGGTTACAAATAGCCTTAATTAACCCCTTCACACCTCAACGTTCCAATTACTTTAGCTGAAGCAGTTCGGCTGTAGTACCGATAGAAATTAAACATCACATCACTAGACTGAAGAAATGGTAGAATTTGCTATAATTTACTATTAACTGGATTTCAAAAAGTGTGACTTATAATGACGACTCACACATACTAATGTTGCAGTGATACAACATGCTTGGCCCAGCACACAGACAAAACACCCAAAGGCAGGACCCTCTCATTCTTCCACACACACCTGCCAAACCCCTGTGTATATTGAGATCTGTTATCTGCTGACTCCCCCTCACATCTTGAGGTGGCATTCTTGTTCTAGGATCCCTAGCACTTAACCCTTATCACTTTATTCCATCATATAACATATTAATACAATAATTTCTAGTGCATTATTTTTGCAACCTGTTGTAAAAAAAAAAAAAAAAAATCTTTTGGAACACAGGAGGACCAAGGACAGGCTACTATACTGCAGATCATTTAGGCTGTACGAGACCTTCCTATAATAAACCTTTGGTCAGCTCTTGGATTTGAACTGTGGTGTTAAAGCACAGTCTACTCTGACCTGAAACCTCTACCACTATGTCACAGAAGTATCAGTTTTAAAAATACATAATATAAAAGAGAAGAGTATGGTGTAGTATCCAAAATAAAGTGTTAAGGAGGAGGTGCTAGAATGCCTCTATACTGGTCAGAACACGGCCCTTGGTCTTGTACCTCTCATCAAAGTCTTCTCCTCCTGACTTGAGCTTTAACTGCCATCACTCACATGTCAAGCTGTCTTCAGGTACTTTTTTTTTTTTTTTAGAAAACTATAACTGGCTTGAGTATTTTTTGGAGTGTTTAAAAGTGCACTAAATATACATTGAGTTACTAGGTTACCAAATTTATCCCACCAGGTACACACTGAACTTATAGCTGCTAAAACATGAAAGATGAAACATAGGTTTGTATAAAATTCATAATCACAATTTTGTACAATAAGCTTGTTTTGTGATCAGACCAGCTGCCAACTCAATACTTGGCTAAACAAAATACAGTAACAATATGGTACATTTTGTTTCTCTTGGCAGCTTGCACTCCCTAATACGTGTTTTATACTTCATTTGCATACAATAAAAATCACAACAATGAAATTTTAACAGGTAATGGGATGAGTTTTTAAAAAATGCATCTGTGATTAAAATAAATAAAAATATTCTATAAATACTGATCTAAGTAAATATAAAAATAGCTCTCTGACAAAGAAAAAGAACTTAACCTATTGCACTTGGCTGCTGCTGCATGCCAGTCAGGACAACAAAACCAGAGGAATAACTGGGTGGGTTAACCCAAACAAACTAACTTAATAAAGGAGGTGCACTATGGTGGTGGGTGTTGGTAGTGGTGGTGGTGATGGTGTGATGAGTTCAGAGCCAAGGCCGATTCATGCTCTGATAGGAGCCAGGTCTGAGGCCTAAGGAGGGAGGGTAGCCTGAGGGGTAGCTGATCAGTCCTTGCTGTAGCATCATTGACTGGTGAGCAGCTAGCTGGGAGGGATGGGCCCCGGCAGACCTCAGTAGAAGTTCCTCTTGCCGCTGCTGCAGGTACTGCTGGTACAGCTGAGAGGCGGGATCCATGGCCAGCGGACCACGACTCCCTTGGTTCATTAACGCAAGTGAGTCACGCCCAGAGTATGATGCCAGACTGGCTGCATTGAGGTGGCTTAGCGTCTGTGCCTGACTGGAGGAGATGGAATTTAAACTTGGAATCTGAAGGGATGGATGAGATTGTGATATGGGGTCCCTTGGGTCACGTGGCAAAGATGTAAATGAACCTTGACTGAGACCAGACAGGCTCTGGTGGGATTGCTGGTGGGCTGGCGTGGGTGTGCGTGGTGCCCCAGGCAAGCCAAGAGCAGCACTCAACCCAGGAGACTGAGGAAGGAAGGGGGATGATGACCCAGAGATTGGCCGTGGGAGAGAGCCCGGAGTGAGTGCCCCTTCCCCACGGCCAAACAACGGAGATGACTGACCTGGTATCATGTTAGCATAGGACCGTCCAATACCCAGCTCCACACTGGTACTTGGAGCAGATGATGATGTCCCTGCACCACTGCCTGAGCTTGAGGTTGATCTACCAGTGGGTGCAGGGGTGCCTGAGGAGCTGCCACCCCCTGAGGATCCTCCACTGCTTGGACCACTTCCCACCTGGGTCTGGCTTGCACCCATGGACCCTCTCTGTAGCAATTCATGCGAGAAGAGGTTGGACTGACCTGTACGACCAGCTGCCAGGGATGCAAAAGCTGCACGGTCAAGTTGTGCCAGACGCTCCTGTGTTAGCCTTTCCTGTGTTAGGCGTTCTGCTGGCAGTGATCCCATCTTCTGTAAGGAGGCAGCAATAACAGAGGTGGTAGCTAGACTTGTTCCTAAACTGGTAGCCAGGCTAGTAACAATACTAGAAGAAAGACTGGAGGCCAGGCTAGATGACAAACTGGTGTTCCACATACTCTTCTGTTGCAGGTACATATGTGACTTGTCTGAGGCATGGGCTGGTGGCAGATCTCTGCTGGAAGGACGACCACCTTCTGGAGGCTTCTGATGGGCTGCTGGAGGCTGTGGGCCACTATGTACCTGGGACTGGGGAGTCTGTGGGCCTTTAGACATGTGCTGTGGTGAAGCCAGACCCGGCTGGGTCTGCATATGTGGGCTCGTAATCTGTTGGTGATAGTTTGGCTGAACTGATCTTTCCTGAAGCTGCTCAAGCTCTAATTCTCGGGCAAGGTCAGCTGGCGGTACTCTGCCAACAGCAGATAAACTAGACTGATGCAAGTCACTTAAGTCATTAACAGAACTTATACCACTACGTTCTATATCTAAAACTTGACTCTGTGTAGTAGTTTGTCCACCTGACACACCATACATGGGAGAAGGAAGGCTCTTGCCCAAAGCAGTATCTGGAGCTGGGTATGCAGGAGGTGGTCGCTCTGTAGAGGGTTTAGCAGGGTCTTTATCAACACTAGATCTCACTGACTCTGGCTCTGTGATACGTGACACAATCTGAGACAAGTTGGCAAGAGTGGCTGGTAGGGCAGGGGGATTGGGTGAGAAAGGTACTGTGACATTGGGTGGGGCTGTACTATTAGAGCCTACTGAGTCCTCTACTGACTTGGGCTCTGCTGTCCAGGGTGGAGTAGGGCCAGAAACTGAGGTATCCCCAGCACCTACAGGAACTGGGGTGACAGCAGAGTAGTCTTGGCCACTTCGGTCAATAGCTGCTCTCTTCTTAAGTGGCTGCATGTCAGACTTTGTGGACATTACCGGACTTGGTATTGGCATTGCCAATTGTCCTGGAGATGCCATATCAGTGGATATGGGACCTGACTGGGCTCCTGGTGACAGTGTAATTGGCTGCTTTTTGGATCCATCATGGGCATTATAATAACTTGGTGTTTTCTTCTGTGGAGGAGGAGGACCTGATCCTGTGTTCTTGTACTGGTCAGTCAGAGGCTTATTAGTATCGTAAGTGTAGTAGCCATACTGAGGCTTTGGTTTCTCTACAGGCTCCACTGACAAAGCTGCTGGAGATGGTTTATCAGTTGGAGTGGCTGGAGCTGAGGCGGAGTAGTAATTGGGAGTCTTGGCTTTATCCATGCTTGAGTCTGAACTGTAAAAACTAGCATATCCTGCTGGGGACTTTTGTTTTTTGTTGGCTTCGGCTTTACTAGAGTAGAAAGAGCTCATATATGGCACAGTGGGGCTATAAACTGGGGACTCTGCAGGCTTCTGATCCCCAGCCTTCTTTTCAGGTTTGTCTGCACTGGATTTATCAGTCATATCCTGGTAGAATCCAACCTTTAATGCCCCATTGGCTTGGTACTTAGCTTTATCTGGGTCATAGGAGGGAAAGGTCTTGGCCAGTGCGGTCTCATACCGGGGGGAGTAGGCAGGGACACTTGGAGACTTGTCTGGGACAGGTGAGAATTGCTTGGCTCCGAACCCTGGGGTGTGTGGCGACCGAGTCATGGGTGACCGCTCTCCTTCAGATGAGAAGGCAGCTGGGGAACGGTCAGAGTCAAAACTGTGATTGAGTGGTGAGCGGTCAGACACCCCAGACGAAGACACGGAGGCCTTACGCTGCCGCTCCACCTCCAGCTTCTTGGCCTCCTCACGTGCCTTGTCTAACTCTTCCTCCTCAAATTTGTATGGGTCATCATCCTCATCAGGCTGGGAAAGATCACATAATATATTATTATTCTATTTCAATTATTAAACTACATAAGGATCCTGTATCTTACATTTTATACACAAACAATTACTGCAATAAAAAAAACATTATTCAAATCTGCATGACAATAAGCACTGTGAAAGGGGGACATTCATTATTCCTAACTGCAATATTCTTCCACCCAACAATACAGTAAGTCCTTGTTATATGATGAGGCATTCCAAAACCCCACAACTTTTCCCATACAAGTGGCACTGTAAACAATGGGAGATGGCAATTCAGCTTCAAACACAGCAACAGAAATTTAAGTGCCAATTTCTCTATATTATTGCAGATTTAAGAACAATAATTTAAAAAAAAAAGTAAAGAGCAACATAAAATAAGGACTTTCTGTACAGTACTCCTCAACTCAAACAGGAACCTTTCCATGTTCACCATTTCACTCTGATTATATAATTTATTGTATATTCAATTACTGATACCACCAGATGGCTGAATTCAACTTTGGGGAGACTTTTCAAACTAGAGGAGTTTGATAGAACCTTCATTAACCCCTTGATTACCAGAAGCTTGTCCTGTGTTGAATAAAATCGTCAAGTAGTATCAAGAACAACATGTACAAAACATGTAGAACTGACGACACTAACTTCAGCCAAGACAAAGTTCAATCTACTGTCAGACACCTTAATCCCGTAAGGGGTGGCCACAAGCATACCAGCTCCATGTCGCCCTGACCCCCACCATTTCACTGCTCACTCCCCAGCTCACATCCCCCTTTCTCATATACCTCTCCACTCCATCCCTCCATCTCATCCTTGGCCCCCACCCCCTTCTCCCCCCGCTTCACCTCATTCACATACACTCTCCTCGCTAGTCTCTCGCTCACCATCTTCTCCATATAGCCAAACCACCTCACTGTATTTCTTCTACCACTTTCTATCACATTCACGTCCACATCACAACACTTTTTCACTTCCTGATTTGTCAGTCTGTCTCTCCATGTGACTCCACATGCTCCTCTCAAATGACACATTTCCAATGCCCTCACTCTTGACTTGTGTCCTTTCAACATGGTCCAAGCTTCACTTGCATATGACAGAGATAGTATCACAATACTATCATGCTCAACTTTTTTTTTTTTTATTCCATGCTCACTTCCTTATTTCTTATCATTGTTTTCAAAGAACCAGCAACCATTCTTCCTTGCAGTACCCTTTCAAGCACTTCATCCTCCAAACTTCCATCCTTATTCATCATACTACCCAAGTACTTAAATGTACTCACATTTTCCAATTCCTCATCATCCAACCTCACTGTACATTCAGTGACTTAATTTCTCTTGAAGACAATAATTTTATTCTTCCCTGCATTTACATTTAGATTCTGTTTCTTGCACACTCTTCCAGACTCATTCACCAAGCCTTACAGTTCCCCTTTTGTCTTCACTTAACAATACAGTACCATCTCCAAACAACAGTACAGCAAACTCCAAACACTGCCCTCTCTCATTCACTCCAAACATCCACTGCCCTACCTTGTATCTCATTTATAACCCCATCCATATTCAGATTGGAGATATGACACATCCCATTTCAATCCAACATTCAGATAGAAAAATTCACTTCAGTTCCCTATCCACATGCACTGCAGCCTCAGCACCCTCATGCATACTGTTCATGGCCTTCAACAACTTCCCATTTACTCCATATATTCTTAATATTTTCCACATTCCTTGTCTATCCACTCTGTCATGTGCTTTCTGCAAATCCATGAATGACACATACAACTTCTTTGTCTTCTCTAGAAACTTTTCCACTAAAGACCTAAGGATGAATATATGATCTACACGACAATGTTGACCAGCTAAAACTGCTGCGACTGCCATCCTCACCTTTACAATGAACATTTCTTATTCTAATCCTTCTCTTGTGTACCCTTCTTATTCAGCATCAATCATTTCTTACTAACAAAACTTCAATCAAATAAACACTGTAATCTGCATCAGCCTATCTGATTCATACTACTGGCAGACTTCGGGGGGGGGGAGTTTAGCCACTTCACTCCAGTGACACAGTCATATTTTCTCTACCTTTAGATAATAATACTCAGATTAGAGGAGATTCTTCAAACTGAAGGGGAAAGCAACAGCTTTCATGAACACCCTTCAATACTGAGGATCTCTCCTACGCTGCATAAAACTGAATCAACATCACATTGAAAGGCCTATGCATTAGTCACTGTCACAACCCTAACACTTTCCGTACTATCTGCAGGACCACTTTTTGAAATTTCAGGCACTTTACCATAATAATACATGAGAAATTTCATCCCATGACACAGAAACCCATAGAGATTAGTATGTTTCAGCAGAAATGCAAATGGTGCAAAAATTAAGTATTAACATGTACTTTGTTGATTTGAGATGGTCTTTGACAGAGTCCCCAGAGAGGTGAAGAAAGGGGCAATAAGAAAGCTTGGGATTGACGAGTGGCTGGTTAGAGTGGTTATGGCTATGTATGTGGGTGCTCGCACCTAGGTGCAAGTGGAGATTAGAGTGGAGAGTTTTCATTGAATTCACTGAAATACAAGAATACGCTTCAAAGCAAGCCTAAGGACATTAAATCACTCAGGGGAATGAGAGTGGGTTCATGAAATGTAGGAAGTTTGAGGGGAAGAGCAGGGGAAGTCATTGAGGCATTCAGCAGGAGGTGGGTGGATGTGGCATGTTTGCAGGAAGTCTGGTACAGGGGTGGATCAGCCAGAAAGACTGTTGGGAAGGTTTACTACTGTAAGTTGTTTTGGCAGGGGGGGGACAGACGGATATGGGGGTGTGGGGGTGCTGGTTGTGGAGAAATGGGTGGAATATGTTATGAATGTTATGAAAGTAAGCAACAGGATATTGGTAGTGAAAATTTTGTTCGGTGGAATGATGACTGCAATTATATCAGCATATTCTCCACAGGCATGCTTGGATGAAGTAGAGAAGGATAGATTTTGGGATGACTTAATACATGTAGTAGGTGGTATGCGGGATGATGAGATAGTGGTTTTGGGAGGGGACTTAAGTGGTCATGTAGGTGAAGCAGCTCAAGGTTATGAAGGAGTACATGGGTATGGTATAAGAATTGCGGAAGGGAAAAGGATACTCAAGTTTGAGGAGGCAATGAACACGATTGTGTGCAACACACATTCTAGGAAAAGAGAGAGTAGGTTGATTATGTATGAGTCTGGGGGAAATAGCAGTCAGACAGATTATATTCTGGTCAGGAGGGTTGATAGGAGGTTAGTGAGGATGTTAAAGTTTATAGGAAGCGAGGAGTGTGTGCAGCAGCACAAATTACTATTTGTGTTAAGGTGCTTAAAGAATAAGTGATGAAAAAGAGGACTTGTGTACCTAGGAGGAAAGTATGGAAGCTGGAAAACCAAGAAGTAAGGAATGCCTTCTATAGTGAGATGAGCGTCCTGGCTGAACAGGGAGCCTTACAGAGAGCCGTTAATGAACATTACAGAGCCCTCAAGAACAACCTCTTGAGAGTTACTGATGCAATAAGCAGTGAGACAAGAGGCCCACCAAGACATAAAGTAACTTGAGGTGGGATGAGGGTTTAGAAGCTGCAGTTAAGGAGAAAAGAAGGCTTTTCCGGGAATGGAAGAAGGGTGGTAACAAGGAGGAATACTTGGCTGCCACGCGGAGGGCTAGAAGAGACGTATGCAGGCCGACTGAGACTTTTACTTGATAACCTAAATCATGTGGAAAGGAAAAATATATTTAAGGTGGCAAATCAGGTGACGAAGGATAATCGGGATATTATAGGTGTGCAGTGTGTGAAGAATGATGAAGGAAGGGTAATGATGAACAGTGGGGATATTAAAGATGCATGGAGAAAGCATTATAGCTGGTTGTTGAATGAGTGACTGCAACAGGGAAGGTTTGGAGCCAGCAGATCCAGTGTTTGGCCCTTCCCCTTTGATTGACGCTGCTACTGTGTGTGAGGCAATAGGCAGGATGCAGGTGGAAAAGGCAGCAGGTGTGTCTGGGCTGTCTGCCGAAATATTGAAGGCTTCAGAAGAGGTTAGTCACTGACCTGATAAATATGATTATATATGAGTGCATTGTCCCAAATGATTGGCTGAAGAGTATAATTGTAACTGTGTAAAAATGGAAGGATGATGCCCTGGAAAGAGGAAATTACATAGGTACTGTATAAAGCTTTTAGACCAGATAATGAAGGTAATGGAGAGAGTTCTAGAAGGTATGATTAGAGAAAGAGTGAATATTGATGAGATGCAGTTTGGGTTTATGCCAGGCAAGGGGACCACTGATGCCATATTCATTGTTCGACAGCTTCAGGAAAAATATATTGGAAAGAAAAGGGAACTGTACTTTGTTTTCGTTGATTTGGAAAAGGCCTTTGACAGAGTCTCTAGAGAGGTGGTGAAGTGACCAATGAGGAAGCTTGGGTTGGAGGAGTGGCTGGTAAGGGTGGTTATGGCCATGTATGTGGGAACTCGCAACCAGGTATGAGTGAATGGAGATTTGAGTGATGAGTTTTCCATGAATGTTGGAGTGCATCAGGGGTCAGTTTTGAGTCCCTTGTTGTTTATCATGGTACCTGAAGCCCTCTCACGTGACTTCAGATATGGACTCCCGTGGGAGGTGTTGTATGCTGATGCTTTGGTGTTGATTGCAGAGAATGAAAGGGTGGTGGAGGAAAGATTTAGGAAGTGGAGATATGGTATATGACACAAAGGCTTAAGGGTAAATGCAGATAAAACAAAAGTGATGATATCTAGGGTTGGTGGTGGTGGTACAGATAAAGAAGAGAGAGAGTGGCCATGTGCAATTTGCCACAAGGGCATGGGAAGTGCTGTAATTCCATCTTGTGCAATATTTGTGATAAATGGGTGCATAAGAGATGTAGTGGTATTAGAGGTAGACTGCGAGATAATACTGATTTTATGTGTGCAGTGTGTCGGAGAGAGCAGGTGGAGATTGTGAGGCATGAAAGGATTGAGCTTGCTGGTGAATCTCTTGAGTGTGTGGAAGAGTTTTGTTATTTGGGAGACATGTTATGTGCTGAAGGTGGGGTTGGAGCTAGCTCTGTGGCTAGGGTGAGAAGTAGTTGGAGGAAGTTCAGGGAGCTATTGCCTCTCCCGACACTGAGAGGACTCTCCCTACATTCTAAGGGGTCTTTGTATGCAGCAAGTGTTAGGAATGTGATGCTGTATGGTAGTGAGACCTGGGTAGTAAAGGAAGAGGATATTCACAGGCTCAAACGTACTGAAATTACAATGATTAGGTGGATGTGCAGTGCGTCCCTGCATGCAAGGCCTGGGAGGGCTGGGTTTACTATGGAAGAGTTGAGAGGTAGGATGGGACTGGTGTATTGGTGTTGTAATGAGGAGAGGTAGACTGAGATGGTTTGGGCATGTGGAGAGGATGGGAGAGGATAATTGAGTGCAGAAGGTGAGAAGTGTTAATATTGGGGGTGGGGTTGCGAGGGGCAGACCGAGAAAAACGTGGGACGAGGTCATTGTGACCTCAGGGTTAAGGGAGGCTGCCATAGATCGAGCAGCATGGAGAGCCGCCATTAGGTGACCAAGGCCGATGCACGCAAGCATGTTGGAGCCTTCAAAAACAAAATTAAATGTTGGTGGGCATCAAGGGTCAGTCTTGATCCCCTTATTGTTATCATGGTGCTTGAAGTCCTCTCACGTGACTTCCGAAATGGAGTCCTGAGGAAGATGTTACATGCTGATAATTTTGTGTTGACTGCAGAGAATGAAGGGGAGGCAAAGGAAAGAATTAGGAAGTGGAGAGATGGTATAGGGCACAGGGCCTTGAGAGCCTTGAGAGTAAGTGAGGTGGAGGAAAGAATTAGGAAGTGAAAAGATGGTATAGGGCACAGTACCTTGATTAAAAAAAAATATATAAAAAAAAAATAAAAAAAAGGCCCAGACAGATTATATTCCACTTCATTACAACCTGTAAACCTATCTCTGTAAACCTAACTGTAAAAGTAAATACAACATAACAGGTTTAAAGTTTCAAAAATAGAAAATTAGTCATAAATTGGCCATCTTGGACTTTTTCAAAATTTCCAACAGCCAGGCATCAACCTCCTATATGACCCTCCAATCATACAAAATATGAGAAAATTCCAACAAGTGGTTTCTGAGATACAGTATGGAACAAACAAACAGATGTACGTACTAACGGATGAATGGAAAGACATGACCTAAGATTCCACTTTGTGAGAAACGAAGTGGGATAACAAAGGTGATTGTATCTAGGGTTGGTGGCAGTACTGTCAATGAAGAGGGAGAATGACCATGTGGAGTTTGCCACAGAGGTGTGGGAGGTACCAGTAATTCCATCTTGTGCAGTGTCTGTGGTAAGTGTGTGTGCATTGGAGATGTACTGTGAGATAATGCTGATTTCATATATGCAGTATGTTGGGGAGAGCATGTGGAGATTATCAGGTGTAACAGGACTGATCCTGCCGTAAGTCTCTTGAGTGTGTGGAAGAGTTTTGTTACTTGGAAGACATGTTGTGTGCTAGAGGTTGGGTTGGAGCTAGCTCTGTGGCTAGGATAAGGAGTGGTTGGAGGAAGTTCAGTGAGCTGTTGCTTCTCCTGACAATGAAAGGGTTCTCCCTCCATGCTAAGGGATCTTTGTATGTGGCATGTGTTAGGAGTGTAACGCTGTACGGTAATGAAAACCTGGGCAGTAAAGGAAGAGGACATTCACAGACTCAAATGTACAGAAATGACAATGACTGGATGGAAGTGTAGTATGTTCTTGAATGCGAGGCCTAGGGAGGCCAGGATTGCAATTGAAGTGTTGAGAGGAAGGATGGAACTGGAATATATAGGTGATCTGATGAGGAGGGGTAGGTTAAGATGATCTGGGTGTGTGGAGAGGATGGGGGGATGACAATTTGATGCAGAAGGTGAGAAGTGTGAATGTTGAGGGTAGGGTTGTGAGAAACAAACCAAAAATGACCTGGGAAGAGGTCATAGTGTGTGACCTCTGTGATAGGGAACTGAACAGGGAAGCTGCCAGAGACTGAGCAGCATGGACAGCCACCATTAGGCGACCAGGGCCAACAAATGAAAGCATGCTGAAGCCTTCATAAATGATACTATATGATGAATGTGGTGGCAATGTCTTGCTACAACCTGTCAGTTTTATCAACTGAGGAAAGACTTTTTAAATCTAAGGTGAAGAGCCTTCGTTAATGCCTTCAATATTAGGAGGCTCTCCCACATTGAAAAAAAATTATCTGAAAGTAGCACAGATAAGTTAAACAGGCTGAAGGACTTCCATACATTCCAGATCCATACAGTATCTTCAGGGGTAAGTTTAGTAACAAACTTATGATCAATTTCCTCTCGTAACTAAGATTTGTTTTTGCAGGAAGAACAAGTGAAGGAAAGTGCAGAGCCTTCCCTAGTCTTTTATAATACAAATCATATTTACAAAGAACAAAGCCATCATAAGTTATATAGTACTCATTTTTGCTGGAAGGGCAAGGAATGGAAAGAGCAAAGTCATTCATTTTCTCTTGGTTTTTCTTAATAAACCATATCCAAATTATGACCTGGATGTGGTAAGAAAATATCAATGAATCATGTCATCTAACTGAAGAAGCTAAGGTTTTGGCAAACATTTACAAATCTTCAAGCTGTTTAGTATCCACTGGTCTAAAATATAAAGTACTAGTATTATCTGCATGCTTAACTGCAGCTGGTGGCCCAAAAAGTGTTAATGCGAGGTCTGTCCAAAAAGAAACCAAACTTAAATAGCGCATCAACTAACTGGCATAAGACGACATTCTGTAGCAACGATTTTGAGCTTTAGTTTTACAGTAGCTGCATCACACCACATCACTTAGCCATCGAGGTACATATGCTATGTCACTTAGTCATCGAGGTACACGCACTTGAGAGAATGTGTGTTTAGTGCACTTGGCAAATTCTCTTTTAGCTTTTCTATTGTGTGAAATCAGCACAGGGTGGATTTCAACTTTGGGAACAAATAAAAGTCCATAGGGGCCAAATACAGAGAGCATGGCAGCTTGGGAATGACAGTCATCTCATGCTTCACCAAAAAGTCTTGAATACGGAGCAACGTGTGAGTAGGAGCATTGTCATGGTGCAGCATCCAGGTGTTGTTCGTCCACGCCTCAGGCCTCTCTTCCTTTGCACCGCCTCCCTCAAACACTTCAGGATATCCAAGTAAAACTCTGTACTGACTGTCTGACCACGTGGAACAAAATCTTGGCGAAGGATGCCCTTCCAATAAAAAAAGACAATAAACATCACCTTCACATCTGAGAAACTCTGATGTACTTTTCGGTCTTGGTGACAATGTTCCAAACCACTGCAACGACTGCCTTTTTGTTTTGACATCGTAGCCGTACACCCACATTCCATCACCGGTTATGACATTTTTCAAAGAGTAAAAGTTTTTCCTAATATGAAACAGAATTTCATAAAAACATGCAGCCCTTCAAGATCCTTCATAGTTCAACTTGCAACAAATTGCCAAATGCACAAAACACACGTTATCTTGATGACTAAGTGACATGGCTTGATGTGGCTAGCATCAAACAAAACTCAAACTTGTCGCAACACAGCACGCTCATTGCGATCTTATGCCAGCTAGTTGTTGTGCTATTTAAAAAATTATTATTATTTTTTTTTTTTGACAGACCTCATATAATATTTAAACTCTACAAAATTATACCCATTACTATACGAGAAGTCCTCATAATACATCACCTTCTTCATGTTCTTTTACCATTACCACCTCAATAAATGATGAAAATATTACTACCTAAAGTTTCATTGATAAGTAAAGCTCATTTGCCAACTCCCCCAGTTTGAAGCACCCAATGTATGAGAAAAGTTATTATTTGGAACACTTGTCTGATATACAATGGGGAACAACTATCCTGAAATCAAGGGGAGATCCGGGTTCGAATAAAGTTTACTGCATGTCATGAAATTATGGGTCGTATTCTAGGTGGCACAGGAGGCTTCAAGCATCTCTTCCTTGGCAATTTATTATGCCTATAATACTTAACATGATATTATCCTGTATGTCATTTATATCACCTTAATACTGTACTGACATGTCTGCATCAATAACATACAAGAGGATACTGAGGTAAAAGTGCAGAATAAATACAGTAAACTCTCAATTATCCAGTGTAATTCAGCCAAGCCCTACGACGAATATTGCAAAACACCAGATACTGCACAGTACCCCCCCCCATCGAATCAATATTCGGCACTGAGCCAGATATTGCACAGTACCCCCTATCAGCTCAATATTCAGCACTGAGCCTGATACTGTAGTATTATCCAGCTCTACTATCTATCCTAAAACCTTCTCAAGAGTAAGAGATGAAAATTAAGCATAAAATACAATAAAGTAATGATCAAATACAGTAATACAGCACCGGGTGGCTACAGTTTACAAGCCGGTTGATACAACTTGATGCCAGATATTCCATAAAACCGCCGGTTACGTCCCATTTCAGCATCAGATATTGCAAAATTTTGCCGGATATTGCAGTACTAAAGCCAAGCCAGCAGTGCTGGGTATTGTGTTGGGCCGGATAGTGTGATGATTGATAACTGAGAGTTTACTGTAGTTATGGAAGAGATACTAGGAAATCTCTGAAGCCTCTTGCAATACAAGCCTAAACATTTTTGTCATTCATGTCAGTGAGGCAATAAAGATGTTGCAGTGCAAAATTATTAGTAACTGAATATTTTCTTATTCTCCCTCAGGTCAGCTGATAAAAGGCAAAATCAGTAAAACAGAGAAGCAAAAAATACATCACACTGAAAAGGAAACTATAAATGAGAAGAAGAGTGAGAAAAAATAAAATAAAAACAAATTTGGGGGTTGATGAATGCCTGATAAAGTACAAAAATTTATACACCACGGATATACGAAAATTATAAATGGGACAGAAAAGTTGAGGAACATGAACAGTGAGAATTCTGAGGCTAGAGGATGCTTGATGGAGAGAGAGAAAAAAAAATCAGGGATCTCATCATGGCACTTCATTCTATATAAAAAAAAAAAAAAAACTCCATTAAGTGTAAATGGCAATGTCATAGGTAAATCCTTCATGAATGAAAATTTTATTACAACATATAAAATATCAGGTTAAGAGAGAACAAAGGTGAAACACACAACACAGTGAGTGGGGTGAGAAGGCAGTGGTATGAAAATAAACACAGACCATGTATTGAAAATATATATACAATATATAGGTATAATGAGAATGAGCCAAGAGAGGTATTCCGTCATGTCAGGCAGGTCTAGCTATAATTTGGCTCTTAATGTGACTACTCTGGTACTCAGTAAAATCTAGCCTTTCTACATGACAATGGTACTGTACCATACTTGATTAAATGCAGCTGCCCAGAGGAATAATGTAAAGTCCTGCTTGTGAGTTTTCATTTGTACAGGAATTCAATAATGTACAACTTAACTCCTTCAATCTGTGATGTAAAATTCAGTTTACCTATGCTACCACCAGATGATTTTATCCAAACTGGGAAGGAAGAGATACTGTGAAGGAGTTAATGAAAGCTTTTTCTAACCCCTCCAATGCAAAAAGTCTATCCTGAGGTGAATAAAATTGTCTGAAGATAACAAGACTACAATGAAAATCCCATCCATATACAGACTGAACAACCATGGAGACATGACACATCCTTGTTTCAATCCAACCTTCATCAGACTGAAGGGATTAAGAAAATTCATGTGTTGAAAAACAGTACTTTACAGTACAAAAGAAAACATAGAACAGTGGTTCCCTAACTTTTCTGCTCTGTGACCCCGACAAAATATGATATCATCCTTGGCTGCCACCTACATTGCCATTTGAAGAAACAAAGCAACTTTGCTTGAATGAACATATATGATATTAAATTTTAACTATCTATCTATCTATTGCCAAATGCCTCAATCCCGTACGGGGTGGCCACAAACAAATCGCCTCCATGTCGCTCTGTCCCCCGCCATTTCACTACCCCGCTCTCAACTCACACCCCCCTCTCATATACCTCTCCACTCCATCCCTCCATCTCATCCTCGGCCTCCCCCTTCCTCTCGCCCCCTCCACCTCACTCACATACACTCTCCTCGTCAGTCTTTCACTCTCCATCCTCTCCACATGCCCAAACCACCTTAACGTGTTTCTCCTAACGCTTCCTATCACGTCCACAACCACACCACAACGCTCCTTCACTTCCTCAATTGTTAGTCTGTGTCTCCATGTGACTCCACATGCACCTCTCAAATAACTCATTTCCACTGTTCTCTTGACTTCTGTCCTTCCATCAGGGTCCAAGCTTCACTTCCATATGTTACAGCTGGTATCACAATACTGTCATGTAACAGCTTTTTCACTTCCATGCTCACCTCCCTGTTTCTTATCACTGCTTTCAACGGACCAGCAACCTTCCTTCCCTGCTGCACCCTTTCAAGCACTTCACCCTTCAGACTTCCATCCTTACTCATCACACTACCCAAGTACTTAAATGCACTCACATTCTCCATATCCTTCCCATCCAATCTCACTCTACATTCACTGGCTTCACTTCTCTCAAAGACTATCACTTTACTCTTCCCTACATTAACCTTTAGATTCCATTTCTTACACACTCTCCCAAACTCATCTACCAAGCCTTGCAGCTCCCCTTCGTCTTCGCTCAACAACACAGTATCATCTGCAAACAACAGTACAGGGAGTTTTCAAACACTGCCCTCTCTCACTAGGACTGCTCCAACATCCACTGCCCGACCTTGTATCTCTTTTATAACCCCATCCATGTACAGATTGAACAACCATGGAGACATGACACATCCTTGTTTCAATCCAACCTTCAAATGGAAAGATTCACTCAGTTTGCCATCCACACGCACTGCAGCCTTATTACCCTCATGCATACTCTTCACTGCCTTCAACAACTTCCCATCCACTCCATATATTCTTAATACCTTCCCCAACCCCTGTCTATCTACCCTGTCATATGCTTTCTCCAGATCCATGAAGGCTGCATACAACAGCTTTGACAATTAAATATAGAGATGCATTGCATGCATTTATGTCAAAGAATACTCAAAGTCAACTGAAAGCTCAGTGTTACTGATGATATTGCATTTCTGCTACATGTTGTGTTACCACTGGTTGGGAACAGTAAGGGTACAGACGAGATCATCTTAAAAGGGGAACTGATTACACTCTTTCAGTCTGTTTGACACCTTGGGAAACTGCTCTGCAGAGACACATGGACAGGACATAAGGTACAGAAACACAAAGACAACCAGTATTCTGTAGCATCCCATTCTCACCCTAAACTCTGCCAGCTTTCCTCTTCGACAGTTCTGTTCATTTACATTGCCTCCAGGTATGCTCTGCATGAGATGTTTGACAGAAAAAGTTTTCACATATCCTGTCTCAAAAATTATTTTTGCAAAGTTCCCTCATCAGTGAATCCAATTTTTTTTTTTTTTT
>JAGKTI010002416.1:0-10773 GCA_018397915.1 Birgus latro
CACTCTAGGTGGGGTAGTATGTCTGGTGGTGAATCATGATGAATACTGTTTGGCTGATGATTTTGGATGGCTCTAACGGCTATGCATGTATGTATATTTTTGTAAAGTATTGTGTTGGGAGGATGAATGGGGATGTTGGTAAGATAGTTTATATTGGCCAGTTGTTTCTTTTTCACTCTTTGTTTCTTCCTTAATCGCTTCTGTGCCTTTTCCTAGCCTCCCCAAAAGGAGGATGGAAGGCTGTATTGTCGGCATAAAACCTCACTCCCGCAGAATATAGTGATTGCCCGTGACAGTCGATGCGTGAAACAAACACTTGCCGTTATGGTTTTTTTTGACAAATTATTTGAAGCGAGCCAAGTAACCAGCTCCATTACAGAGCTCAGAACACCCGCCTTTCCCTTCCTCGACCTTCCCTTAACCCGGAACCTTGCAATTTCCCTTGGAGTGCAACCCTCGCCCTTCCTTCGCTTCCCTCTCGTTTCTTTCTCACACCACATTTCTAAGCTGTCGTGCACCCTCTCCCCACATGGCACACGATTCTTCACTCTTCCCTCGCCCTGCTTCCCTCGTTATACTCTCCTCATATTGCTTGCTTTACCCCTCTTCCCGCCAGGCTCACTGCCCTAGCTTACAATGAACAATAGTTAATTTTTCATCATTTAATATTTCTCTCCTCGCGTCATCATTCCGAGCTCTCCCTCAGCCTTTTCTTTCCGAGGCTTCTATCAGACTTCATTTATTGCCGGCACAATTTACCATTAATTTCTCACTATTTTGTTATACAGTATACCATCTTATTTCTTGCATATTTGGAAGAGTAAAAATATGTATTAACCATCACAATCTTCATTCTATCGTCATCCCAACCCTTATTCCTCAGTGAAGTGTGGTGACGTACGATCCAGAAACAAGAGGACATTAATAACTTGAAGAACAGTTAACATCAGATTAATTGATATGGTCCACAAAATCATTCAGACACCATTCAAACTTGTGTAATTCGAGTCCCATCTTATAAGAGTAACCACCTGAACATCAGTCTGGTAAAGTTTAAGGCGATATAGGGCCATCTCTTAAAAGAAGAAGAAAAAAAAAACTACCTTTGGACTGACTCAGTGACTTTGTAAAGGTGTACAGTAATGCGTACTCGAGTATCAAGAGGATCCATCGATAAATTAAGAAAAAAGGATTATATACGGGGTTAGGTTTGTAAGTTTCGTTAGGTTAGCACAAAATTGGTTAGACTGCCATAAAATACATTAAGTTGGGTTAGGTTAGGTTAGGTTTGGTAAGAATGAAGAAGATTGGGGTAAGTTGCGAAAATTTTGGCTAGGTTTGGATTAATAAGGGCAATTTCGTTCAAAAATGACGATCTAAGATGGCGTCCGTCTGACTTCGCGTACCACAAGATGGCGTCCGTCTGTAAACAAACACCACATTTTAAAAAAGCTTTTCATCAGTTTTAAAGGAAATACAAAAATAAAAATATAAAAAATGAAACAAAAACGCAGCCAAAAAAGTACTTAACGAATCCCATGAAGAGCTAAGGTAAGGAAAAAAACAGAAAAAAGCTTCAAAATAAGGTAGTCCTATGTCTCCCTATGGATTACCATATGTTTTTATTTCCCTTAATAAATGAGCTTCCCCTTGCATCGATTCATACTGTCGGCTACAGAGCTTAGAGAAGGCATGCCACACCCTTGCTACATGCTTCTCTCTTCGTTATGCATCCACCCAGTTTAATCTCTTGTCATTTAATCAGCTTCATCTGCTTCCATATTTCACTTTCGCACATATAACTTATTTACCATATCTGTCCACCCTCTTGACCTGCCACGTCTTCTCCGCTCCTGCAGAATTGCTAAGTGTGCACATATGTGTTTTCTCCCCGTATTTTATCCATCGCAAAAATTCTGCAATGTTACCACGTAAAAAATGCAAGTCGAGGCTGCAAGCTGAAAAACGGCTAAGTGAAGTTAACAGAACACGCCATTAAACAGGTAGCTGGGCACTGACACCTACAAAATACTGCACACGGCAAAAAAATTATTCATTTTTGTTTTATTTAAGTTGCAGCCGATTCTCGCACAACTTTGTAAAGTTTTATGAAAAAATGATAGGCGTTACCTAGGTGACATCTCAAATTTCGCTTCCTTAATTCTGTAAAAAGCTAAAGAGTAAATTTATCATCAAAGCTGAGCAGCTGCAGAAACTATTAACGTTCTAGCGACTTTATGTAAATAGCTGGAAAGCTCTTGAATAAGGTACCTGGAAGTAGTATAATCGCTTTTCTCAAATATGTATTGCTGAAAATGACAAAATGCACCAAAGCTTCAAGTTGCACCGAAACTATTATTTCTGATACAATAAAATTTTAGCGGAACCATGGACGTCGTTAGAAACCTTATGAAAAAGTTACAGGTGTTACCGTGGTCTAGCTATAGCTTATTCGATCTCATCTGAGAAGAGACGAGCCTTAAGCTTTTGAAAGCTGGCAGCTGATTAGTTGTCCAAGTGCAATTATTAATAACGACGTATATAAAATAAAGTTAAAAACGGGGTCATACACATTTGTCAGATGGCCTAGCTAGGTGTGAAAATTTGAATTCTCAGGACAAATCAAAACACACCTAGAAAGGTTCACAAGTATCTGTGTGTGTGTGTGTGTGTGTGTGTGTGTGTGTGTGTGTGTGTGTGTGTGTGTGTGTGTGTGTGTTTCATGTTCAGGAAATTAAGGTAAATTATGTCATTACTGCGATAGATTGTAAAATATAACCTATTAAAGCATCGGAATTCGAATGGAAAATGACATATTCCCTGAATTTTGATGAGTGGTACACACGAGGGAGGGGGGAGTTCCCGCTTATGGGATATCACACATGACTAACCAGACGAATACTCGAAATTACTAGAGAGCGTTTTGCCGTCGCATCAGTTTGCATCATGTTTTCTGCTTTTGCATCGTCAGAAAGTTTTCCATCTTTTTGATTCCGAATATCTAGTTACCCGTTCCCGCCCCGGAGGGGCTTGGGGAAGGATACTGTTTTCACTCGGTTTGTCTGTTTCTGTCTGTCTGTTTCTCTGTCTGTTTGTCTATCTGTTAACTGTACGCGAAAACTACTGGTGCAATTATGACTGAAATTACTGGGATGATGGGCCATAACCTTCTGGTCACCTGGTTGAATTTTGGGCCGAATTGGGCCAAGGCCCAGGTTTTAGGCCCAAATATGTAAAAAAAAAAACACACACACACACACACACACACACACACGGGGACGGGTAGAAATCGTTTTTTCGCCATAACTCGTTTCAAATTCGCCATATCGACATGAAACTAAAACCTAAATATGCATCATTCAAATCTGCATCCTATAACATGCCTCATTATTTCAGACGGGTCACACCCCAGTTAGCGGTAGGGGGGTCAAAGTCAGGTGGGTCGGGCCTAAAATTTCAGATTTTTTTTTTATGCATGGAAGAAGGAACCAAAGGCCACGGGCCTGCATACTGTTCCTTCCAAGAAAAAGCAAAAACAGTACAAAAGATAGCCAAATTCAAGATCCGTTCAATTCGAGATGCCTGGACACACTGCGCTTGAAAGACTGGCTAGGAAATACAGACAGAGGAAGACAGTTCCAGAGTTGACCAGTTGCATAAATAAAAGACTGGGAGTAACGGTTAACTCTTGCATTAGAGAGTTGGACAGAAAAGGGATGAGAGTTTGTTGATGAGCATAAAATCGTCAATTTTCACTCGATTTACTCCAAATTTCATATGTGACATCTTTGACTAGATATCCCGGTGTGTTTATACGTCGACACTAAAATGACTGCCGGGGACGGGTTTGCTGTGCCTTGGCACCGCTTCTCATTGCAACTTACAACAGAGCTGTGACAAGATAAGGGTTGCGGGATATTTAAGTGACAGTGACATAATATAGCTTCTTCACTCGTGTCCACCAGCCGTTCTTCATTGGAATTCCGGTATTTTACTTGGTTAGATTTTACAACCTATCAGAGTAATGACATAATTTACCTTGACCAGGAGAGAAAAAAAAATCAGGATACTCTTTAAACTCTTCGACGTGTTTTGATTTGCCCCGAGAATTCAAAATTTCACACGTATCTAGGCCATCTGATAAACTTTGTAAGACCCCCGCCTTTTTTAAAATTAATATATGCAAATAACTATATACCGTACAGTATTTTGCTTGTGCAATCTTATCGTCAAACATTTATTGTAACCCTTATAATAATAATAATTTAAAATGTGTCGTTAATAATGAATGCACTTGGACAACCAATCAGCTTCCAACTTCCAAAAGCTTAAGGATCATCTCTTTTCAGATAAGATCGAATAAGCTTATAGAGGTCATTCCTTCTTTCCACCTCCCACTCGTAACGAGGTAGAGGTGAGGTGTAACTGCCGTCTGCCATCCTCCACACTCACTCCTTGTTTTCTTCACACCAACTCTACGCCCGCCACACCTTCCCCTCCGATCGACTTGTACCCTCTCCCTTCTTTCAACATGAATTAAATATGCATGAAGTAGATATGGTATATAGTCTGCGAATAAACATAGTCATTTATGTACATATATCACGTCTGAGAATGTACAGACAATAAAAAAGTTAAGAACACTGAACATGTATGAACAGTCAGTTGAAATAGTATCACGCTGAAGGGCTCCGATGATATCCTAAATTATCAGCATAGTTGGTGATACATCAAGATGATTAAGTGATTATAATATGCATGTATAAATGTTACAGATAATGTCTAGGAAACGTTAAGCAAGAGATAAGTATGGCTTCCTTAAGAAACCAAGTTTTCTAACGTGGGTTAGTATCAAACGGGATTTTGCAATAGTCATCGTCTGTGGTGTCATGCTGTTTCACGCAAAGTGTACGTCTCATACTTTTTAATCGACTCTCCGTAATGGGAATAGTGGGTAAAATTAAACATAAATCCACTGTATCAACCTATGAAATGGGAAAAGTCAAGGCCCACTAGTTCGTAGAATAATAAAGCATCAGATAACAATTATATTATTTCTGGCACCGTGGACTTCTCGGATTTGGTGTATATATAGTACATGATTCTTTCGCACACGATCACAAATGTCGCAGTTATCAACAAAGTAAATATAGGAAGTGACCATAGAAAGGTGGGTTGCACAGCCAGATTCAATTTCAGAAGTGAAAGAAAGATGATGATTAAAGATAAAACGATATGCCCAATAAAAGTAAACGAAAACAAAGCAGCCTTTCAGCTGGAAATAACAAACAGATTTCAGGCTCTAAATAACGCTCAATGTGACACTGATGAGCTGAATGACAGACTAACAAAAGTGCTAAGAGAATTAGCGGAGGTAGTAGCAAAACCTAGTACAACCAAAGCCAGGAAGTATTAGGAAAAGCCTCAAGCTCATGAAAAAAATGAAAGTAAAAACAAAGAAAGATGAAATAGAACGAGCGAAATTAAATACGCTTATCAACAAGAGACAAAGAGATAAAAAAAGAGAAACATGGATCAGATCAAAGAAACCATCAAAAAAGGAAAAAGTCTGAAACAGGTCCGAAGTAAAATGGCACTAGGAAAGCAATAAATTTCATCACAGAAAGACAAAAACGGTGAAGTCATTTAATGCAGAGATAAGATGTTGAAGAGAGTTCAGGAATTTTACAAAGTACTGTATGCATCAAAGATAGTAGTACCAATAGCAAACTTTTCAGTTGATACAAGTGAAATACCTGAGGTAACACCAGACGAGGTAAGCATTTCTCTTAAAAATATGAAAAGAGAGAAGGCTCCGGAAGAAGATGGAATAGTAGCGGATTTACTGTTGGATGCAGGAGTAGAAGTACATAACAGGCTTCCTCACTTATTTACTCAATGTATGAAAAAGAAGAAAATTCCTAAAACATGATGTAATGCAATAGATATTTATATACAGCATATATTCAATATGGACGGTGGATGTTAGCGCCGAAAATGTGACATGTAGAGGTGTATGGTATGTAGGGGGACTACTGGGCCTTGGGAGCAGGCTGTGAAGCTATGCCCAGAGTTGGAATAAATAAATAAATAAATAAATAAGCTTTGCAGATGACATTCTCCTAATCTTAAAAACCGCAGAGACATAGCAAGAAATGTTAAATGACCTGAACAGAGAAAGTCTCGAAGTAGGGTTAAAGATGAACCAGAGAAAAATTAATGTTTAATCCACCTACAGCAAAGAGCGACATCAGACTAAGCGAAGAAATTTTTGAAGACGAGGAGCACAATTACTTGGGACAAATAATAAAATTAACGGAAGATCATGATTCCAAAATTAAAAAAAAAAAAAATGCATGACAGTTGGATGGAAAGCTTTCGGTAAACATAGAAACATTATGAAAAGTAGCTTGCCAGTTTGTATGAAATGAAAAGTATATAACTAAAGTATAATTCCAGCTATGATGTATGGTTGTGAGACCTGGAAACTGACAAAATCAATGGAAAATAAATTAATTCGTTCTCAGGGAGCAATGGAAAGGTCAATGTTGGGAATATCTTTAAAAGACAGGAAAAGATCAACTTGGGTGAGAGAGTAGACTAAAGTCAAATATATTATAGAAGTTATAAAAGAACAGAAATGGAGGTGGGCAGGCCATGTAGCAAGAATAAGGGATAACCGATGGAGGAAGAGGCTGACTGACTGGACACTAGGAGATTGTAAGTGCAGCAGAAAAAGGCCAGACAGGAGGTGGAGAGATAAGATAGAGAAATTTGCAGGGATAACATGGCAGAGCTTGGCTCAGTCAAGAAATTCGTGGAGAAGGTTGGGGGAGGCCTTTGTTCAGCAGTGGATTTGTAATGGATGATGATGATGGTTAGAGAGAGAGAGAGAGAGAGAGAGAGAGAGAGAGAGAGAGAGAGAGGTATTTATAGCTTTTGCAGGGTAACCTGCACCATGCTGTTGGACCATAAGCATCGTTGATACGTACAGAATGACGCGTAGAAAGGCCAGGATGTTAATCAAAGGCTGCTGAACAATTCTTGGTTTGATTCCTTCCAGGCTCAGCTGAGGTTCACTTGCTTTTCTCTCTCACGCTACCTCCGTCCTCCACTGATTAAAAGTCACTCATTGTTCGCTCACTGCCTGACTGACTGTCACTCACTAGGTCTCTGATCGACTACCCCGTCCTACACTGACTACCACTCTCTGACTCACTGTCACTTAATCTCTCCGTCACCGTCCGTCTGCTAGTGACCAACTGACTCTGACTCACTGTTCACTGATTGTACGTCACTGACTCTTTGATTCTTAAGCTGCAGTCACACTGGGACAAAAGTGGCTAACATGAGAGCCAGATTTGCGATTCGCTAGCCAAACTGACTCAGGGTGAGCGAGATTACGCTTTGGAGGCGAAATGGATAACAATTTTCGCTCACAGCTTGTTGGTGGGGTTGGAACTCAAATGAGCCTATATTAATTTGTTATCAGTGAGAAAATATTCTGTTATGCATAGAAGGAAACTTTACCTAATTTTGTTAAGTAAATCCAGTTTAATTCTTGTGGTTTTTATTCATAATTATTTTTTTTCTTGTAACCTGAAATAAATATTCGGACACTTGGGTGACCAGCTGCAGAGGCCGTCTGCTTTGTCTCCAAACAACAAGTAGAAATCAGATTTCGATATGGATCCTGCAGCAAGGAAAACTCTGGTAGACTGCTTTGTGGCTCTGGAATTGCTAAAGTACGTGAAGCGGTTACAGAAACTAAGAAAAAGGGAGTGGATACTCCGTAATGGTTTGTTTACAAATGCCCATGGGGCGCGCAAGGCAGACGACACTGTTACCCGTTTCGGCTCACAAGAACATAACGAGTGTGACGGACACTCGACTCTGGTAGTCATTTTGCCTCACAAAAGCTGCTTGCATGTTAGCCACTTCTGGTCTAGTGTGATCCCGCCTTTAGGCTCTGTTCACACAAGGCGTTTCTAAATGCGGCATCTACTGCCAGGGAAACGCAATGATTGTACACACGCCGCATGTGTCTGTCCGTCACCAAGTAAACACATGTTCCTTGAAAAGCTCAATAAACGCACGGTAGGAAGGGAAATGTCGGATCGCGCGTTTGGACCAGCGGTTGAGAAAAACGCTGAGAAAAACGCGTGGTAGTGTGTGTACAATCCAGTACACTACCATTGTCTTTGCTAACGCGCGTTAAGAAATGCGCGTTTGAAAACGCCTCGTGTGAACAGGGCCTTACTGTGTGACTGGCTATCTCTCACTAACTCTCTCTGGTTCAGTGACTCGCTGCCACGCACAAAGCTCACTCCGTCCATTGCTCTCTCTGGCTCAATGTCAGCAGGAAGGGATGGTCCCTTTAGATACCCACCCACCCCCTGACTCCACCTACTAGCGCGGCCAAGAATAGTCTACAGCCTAAGATGGAACTCACATTTTCTTGCGCAGTAATACATAATCTTGAACCTAGGGGAGAGCTCACATTTTCCCACGCAATAATGCACATAAATTAACAATGTACAATAATGACAAGAACTGAACTAACTCCTTAGGTAAGAGAGAGAAAGAAATTCAGACATTCCGAAACTTCTAGAATGTTCCTCATCTCCCTATATAAAGTACTCACTTAATCTTACGGCACAACACTTACTTTACAGCATGACCCTCACATCTCCAGATATAAACCAATAAGGTAATCCTGCTGGCATAAAAATATTTTAGCGTGACGCATCGTTGAACCAAACCTAGGGAACCAGGGGACCGGCTCACCATCTGTTTAGGGCTGTCATTTTCTGTATTTTTCACATTTATGTCGTGGGGAAAAAAATCCAGAATCTGGGTTGCTTATTATCTTTTGCTTTGAACTGTTGAAATGGTTCGGAGTTGTGCTATTATGTTGATAACGACGATTCAGTCACAATAAGGTGAATCTTGGTGAATATATGATTAAAGTATACCCATAGTTTGTACTGATTAGTTTAAAGTAGCTGATAGTTATAATCAGACGTAAACGAAAATGGCGCCTGGTATTTTTACTGTATTTTCAAGCTATTAAAATGGTGTTGTTATTACAGACCTAGGAATTAATAAATTATCCACTAACACCATTGTCATTTTGTAGATAAATATCACTAGAGAACACGAACACGCTGATGAAAAAAGGAACGCTAAAATACTAGATATTGAAAATAAACCAACAATCACATGCAAGTAGCCTATAGGGGTCTGCAAGTCTCGAAAATGACAGGAGTGTATGGTTTACGTGTGCACTGTCAGTTGATAAATTTTACATTATGAAAAGATCAACTCAGGAAAGTTAATACCAGAGTTGTATCAGCAAAAACTATTACTGCTCCTCTTATGTTAAGATTTAGATAACTTGGTTTATATCCAAGGGGTGGTTGGGGTTTATTGCTCACGTTATGCCACTCAGGGATGAGTGAGGCTGGTCACTTTCATCTTAAATGTCAGGACCAACTTGCGTAGCCCGGGCTCCTACGCTCCTCATTGGACAACGTAGAATTTTGGTGGATGGATTATTTAGTGTGTGATAAATCAGAGAAAATAATGTAAGAAGTCGTCAGCAATTATAAATTAACTAAAAAAAAAAAAAAGAATTATACTAGCGAATAACACGGGGAGCCCCAAACCAAAGGTCTGGGAAAAAAATCACTATCCGCATAAAAAGTCATGCCTTGCTTGTGCAAACAAAATGTTCTTATGTAAAATTTCTTTTATCTCATGGAGTCGAATATTAATCCTTTCATAACTGAAAACACTTCAGTATTCTATTTAGGAAACACCAGACGATTTCAATTATCTGGGTGTGAGTTTTAAGAGCTTCTGAGTTAATGCTGTTATACAATTAACTCTCTCGTGGCAGAGACAACTCTAGTATGGAATTCGGGTAAAATCGTACACTTTTATCTTGCAATGATGGAGTCAGGGAAGCCTGAGAGTTGACGTAATCTTCAGTGGGGCTAGACTGTAACAGTTTTACATGCCAGTAGGCTTAAACAGAGTACCGTATTTTTAAAGAAAAAGTTTCTGAAGGGAATATGTCGCATTCAGAATTACAGGCAATGTTAACCATCTTATGATAGGGACAACTCGAGTATTTTACTCCAGTCAGCACCAGACGAATTTCTGTAACTGAAAATATGTACGGGATCCTGAGAATTATTAAGCCACCTCCCCACTGATTTTCCACCTCGACCAATCTCGTTTTTTGTTTTTTGTTTTTGGCTCAAACCTCCGCTTTTGGTGAGAAACATCGAAAATTCATAGAGAAATCGCCCGCCTGAGCTTATAAATGTTGCTACAGGTGTCAGTCACCCTTACCTTTCCATGCTCTCTGAGGGTACCTGGCTTCAAAGAAAACGAACTATGAGAGGGTTAATTAATTCAAGCCACTTTAAATTACATATTTATTTATTTATTTGGTACGAATTTTTATGTAGTACAAGAGTATATTGGTTTTCACACAATAATATAGATGATATAAGCATTGTTCACTCAACAAACACATCAACATATGGCACCTTTACGACATTACCACCTCATCACTTCTTTTTGTTTCTTCCTGTAGCTTGTTCATTCCTTTGTTCTTCACCTCAGGAATCACTTCCACCATGAATTGCGTCATTGGAGAGACCATGGCATGACATGTCTTTACTGGCCAGATCACTGTTAACAGGTGAATTGTTGAGAAAATGGCATGTGGGGGGAGGGGGGGAGGGGGGTCAGGTGGGGCCA
>JAGKTI010002416.1:10892-33715 GCA_018397915.1 Birgus latro
CCATACACCTCTACATGTCACCACTTCGGCGCTTAACACCCACCGTCCATATTGAATACATGCTAGGGCTGTCTCATACAGGACTGGTGTATTGGTATTAGCGGGGTTATTTTTACGACATGTCGGCGGGTCTTCTGGTAGATCAGTAAAGCCTGATTTAATGAAATTCAAATCCTTAAACTGTTCCCTGCCTCAGCGAGGATTCGAACCTGGGTCCCACGGGACTGCAAGCCAACTCTCTACCGATCGAGCTACCGCCTCCCCTACCAATGATCACCCGTGAAGTTTGAAAAATGTGCAAGTGACTGACCTTGCGTTCGTTCGTTGTAGATTCGCATCCGCATAGCGGATGCACGGGCCTTATACTATTAAGCGGGCCCGTCAGTGTTGTGTGATGTGACCGTGAGAGGGGGCTGTGTGTTTTGCGTGTTGTTCTGTGTATGTGTGTTGGGTGTTCTTGTGTTGTGTTGTCTGTTGTGTGTGTGTGTCTGTGACTGACCTTGCGTTCGTTCGTTGTAGATTCGCATCCGCATAGCGGATGCACGGGCCTTATACTATTAAGCGGGCCCGTCAGTGTTGTGTGATGTGACCGTGAGAGGGGGCTGTGTGTGTTGCGTGTTGTTCTGTGTATGTGTGTGTGTTCTTGTGTTGTGTTGTTCTGTGTGTGTTGTTCTGTGGTTGTCACTGACCTTGCAATTCCTCCCGTCACTAAATAGGAAACAAGTGCCTATCTTCGCCAGATAATATAATTTGAGAGCTCAAAGTTGGTCAACTTCTTCTCCATCTCCTTGAATGACCTCTTTATCAGCAAAACAACAGGAATAATACCAACATCAGTTTTACTCAATGCCATAATTAAGGATAAGAAGTAGTGAAATAGAGAAATAAAAAGGCAAACAAATGGTGTGGATGTATCATCTACATCTTGGGACTGAATGTTATTCTTTTATTCTTTGTGGGATGGGTCATTTTTTCTTGGGAAGACACACCATCCTTTCACGTCATCGTCTTTTTTTCGGGTAGAAGAAGTACAGTCAGCAACTGCACACGTATATACAGGCATTATGTCGGGATGGAGCTTTCTGGAGATAGGTTGGCGGCTTGGCAGCTGGCACATTGTTTTTGAACTTTGGAAGTTTCGCCACGCCACGTTTCGGGTAACGCACATTTGTCTTCAAGCGATGTTGGTATTAATGATTACATTTTTCGACATGTAATATGTTGTACACTCTCTTCATCATTTAGCACATGACTAATTAATAGTTTATAAGGCTAAATAATGATGGCTTCACACCATTGGTGCACCAAGATATCTATAAATATGTGATGAGTAGGGTCAGACCCGACTCGCATTAATGGGTGTTAGTGACTATTTTACTTGACTGATCTCAGTAAAACATATCTATAAAATTAATATAGTATGTGAAGGATGATTTCGTCGAGAAATAACGTAAGGTGCATCCGTAACTATGATGGAACTATTTCGGTTTCACAGGGTAGACCAACTTGTGGTAGTGAAGTAGCTGGCGATCTCCGGCAAATACGATTTAGTGACGGCAGGAATTGCATCAAGTTTGGGTACATCGTCGGGTGTCACCGTGACAAAACGTTGCGACGTACCAATACGTCGTCGGGAGGCCTCGGGTTAATACTGTTACCATTAACCCCCTGGCGGCGAGGAAACCAGTAGAATTCTAGTCCAGCTGACGCCAGACGCCAGATGCCTTTATCTAACCGAGAGTGAACATGGGAGCCAAGGTGCGTTAATACTCATACTGTTACCTTTCCCCACTTCAGAGTCGAGAGAACCATTTTCTTTACATAATGAGCCGGGACTGAATCATAGGAGCAGTGTTGACATGTTCACCACAAGCAGTGTTCATATTTAGCGTACTGTTACCCATTAGAAACACTCACTATTAACACTTGATGTAGTGCTGCCTACTTCTTCCTTAGCCTTTATCATTCTCTTTCTGAGCCTGCCCTCCTCTCTTCCTATTTCTCCCATCTTTCCTGTCACTTCTTATTGCTTTTCTTTCCTTTACAGGTGGCTTTACATTGAGTGACAAGCCAAATGGTTTCCTGTAAACCAAGAAACCATTTACAACGCTGGGTGGTAACCATATAACCAAACCATACGTGCTCCCTACGTGTCAACAAGTGGGTTGGTGGAGGGTTAGTGCCCCTCCCTGTAAAACAAATAACTCAGAGTCAAATGGCCACCCCTTACGGGATTATGGCGTCTGGCAATAGATAGATAGATAGACTATTAACCCCTCAGTGCGATTACATGTTTATACTTATGTTTCTATCACCACTCAGTTGCTTTCACTTTAAGTTGTCCCTCGGTTTATGATTTTCTTCAGTGCGATGGCGTGACTATTTATATACCTCTACTACCAACAGGTTAGGAAAGAAAATCGGAAGAAGTAACTCTCCGTACAACTCCCCCCACCCCCCCTAGTCCGATGTCTAAAGTCTTATTGTTACCCTTGCTGCCTTCAGACGATATTATCCAACTTAATGAGATAAACCTAATTGGAATGGACTACGTAAAATCCGTTGCAAAACCCAACGTCTAGAAATGGTTTCCACAGAGGTTATACAATCGTTTGGACGTAGGAAAAAAAAAAATCTTCGAATTTTTACCAAATAATTTCCTTCAGAAAGATAACTTTCTGCCTTGTTCTTTCTGCCAACAGAAGACTTCATTTTGATTCAGGGCCGTATTCTGGGAGGTGTGGGTGATTTCCTACCACCAGTTCTTCAGTTATTTGCTTTGCATATACTTTATAAAAATCCCGGTGTACACTGTTGTGGCAGAACTATATTATTCTTAGAAATACAGTATATAAATAACATGTAAGTCTCAAATACCACTTAGAATAGGGCTGTAGGAGACTCCTCAGACTGAAGGGACTGATGTTGAAGGAATCAGTCAGCCTTCCGTATTGTTATTTTTCTGTGTTTATGTGAAAAAATCACTTAAATGTCACACGGTTCACTCTTAGCTGACCTAAATAGTCTGTCATCAGATGGAATAGAAGACTAGAGTCGTACTGACTATGGCAGTTAATGGCACCAGTATTAACACCTGGACTCTAATGACATACTCATTTCAGTGAAATCGTCGGTATTAGCCGAGATATACCGTAATACTGGAGAAGACACGACCACAAGAGGGGTAAGGAATATTACCAACACAGTGCGCTTGTCGACGGGTCAGTTTACATATTCACCATAAGAAAAAATTTAGCAACAGGTTTTCCAGTTTTGGAGGATTCTACTGAGTACAGTTAATGACGTATAGAAAGTCTACTAAAATTTGATAGTCTTAAGTGCTCCAAAACGAGGTGTTAGTCGCGGTCATAAATGCCGATACTGGTACATAACTGCGAAGCTGTCTCGATTAGAACTGAAACCTCTTATTAATGTTTGATCTGATTTTTGTATTTCTGAGGTTCCTTAAAATTGTTAGATGTTTCACAATGTATCAGAATAAATGATCGAGACAACAAATTCTGTTCTATCATCACAGTTGTCTTCATTTTCTGAATGTTGGTCATGTACTGTTCCGAGCAGATGAAGGTGAAACGCTATCTCAGCTCTGGTACACACGCAGTGGGTTGCTTCTAGCTGACAGGTTACTAACAATGAGAGGGGGAGAGAGAGCAGGGGAGGGAGGCGGAGAGAGAGAGGAGAGCAGCCGACCATGCCAGACGTCAGAGCTGACGATAACGCCCGCGACCCGTTGAGGGGGGGCTAGAAGTCAGCCACAGTTTCCTGCAGCCCAGAAGATCAAGGGGACTGTGGTTTGGTTTAACGTGAGTGCGGGGTACGGGTTCATCAAACGCCAGGATACTGGTGTTGATGTTTTCGTGCACCGTTCGGCGATCGTTAAGCCGAATCCACGACACCTCCAACGCTCCCTAGGTGATGGAGAGCGGGTGGAATTTGGTATGTTTGGACTCCAAAGGGTCCTGAGGCCCGGGATGTTACTGGACCGGGAGGTGTGCCCGTGCAGGGCTCTGCTTATGCACGGCGACGTCTCACGGCCCAGGGACATCAGGCTAGGGATCCTGGGAATTCCAAACAACTAAATCTCCTCGTGGAAATGTGTGTCGCGACGGCGAAGGCTTTTTGTGGGGGTGATAAGGGGGCTTTGCGCGTTCTCCTCCCTAGGATCTTTGAGGAGAACGGGCTGCCTTCCCTTGTTATTCCCGAGTGCTTCGCCCGCGACATACACTCGATTCCCCGCCGACGGGGGCGTAGGGCCCGGCAGCGACGATCTGCTGCCCCTCGTCAGACCCCGAGGAAGAGGCTGCGACTCGAGGCTCCCCTCAACAGGAAAACTGCCACTCCCTCTTCTGTTGACGACCCGGCACTGTCTAAGACCACGGCACAAGTACACGAGCAACCATCGATGACGGAGGAGGGACAGGATTCTTCAGATACTGCCTCCATGGCCAAGGAAGCGTTGACCGGCTCCTCGGCCAGGGAGGAGATTCGTAAGTCCTCCCCTCCTTCAGCATTGGAGGGCCCTCCATCTCGCCCTCCAATCATCGACCTCAAGGATCGGCTAGATGTAACCTCCTACCGCCACCTCCTGGCCCTTGATGCCCACACCCGGTCGTACCAGCTCAGATCCACGACCTATACCACCCTCTACGATCTGCTCCGGGCTGCCGACATGGGTGAGGAGATCAGACCCGTTTTGATCATCCGTGGGGAGGAGGCACGTCTAGCCAATCTTAGAGCATTTTATCATATGCTCCCGCCACGACTGCGGTAAGAGCTCTGCCGGTAGTGACGTGAGGCTGCCCTAATTATTTTCATCATTACATCTTGTTGGCCTAATATCCCCCAAGTGGATGATGGCCATTAAGCCCCAAAGAAAAGAAAAAAAATCCTCCTTTCACGGATAGTAACTTGTCAGTCAGAAGTGACCCACCGTGTGTGTACCAGGGCTGAGATAGCGATTTCCCTTCATCTGCTCGGAACTGTACATTGTCATAAAAGGTATTTAGACAAGATCGACACACTGAATTACAGGGGAACCCGTATCGTCTGAAACTGCAGCATTGGGTACAGAAGTTTGTTGAGCAATTGCAACATATAATTTTTGTTAGAGTCTCAGGTGCTGGGCTTATGTCAGTCATTATGGGTCCATATTTGTTGTCAGGCAGCCTCCAGCCGCATATCAGAGGGTCAGTATCAGTCCCCATCCCCATCCAAGTCATGATCTGGAAGTAAACCCTGAGACAATGGAATTCAGTGGAAGACTCAGTTGGTGGAAGACGTTCTGGGACAACAAATGATTTTGCAGAAATAACTTTCTTAATGAATATGTAGGCTGCCAAAAACCCTATGCTTTTTCCAATAAACATTGCAATCATAGATTTTTTTCCATGGCTTTCTACAGTATGTCTTACTGGTGGAGGTCAACGTGTTTGTACAGGATTTGAGATTTTCATAATTTTTACGAGTTTTTGAAATGCTGATTTCTTTCCAACACATACACATGAGAGGTTGAGTCACATCTTGTGAAGGCATGTAATAACTGTGTACACACTTCGCTACCAAAAACCCTCTTTATGCAATTAATATTGAACTCTTTTCGAATACCTTTTGATCCATAGTGTGATCTGAAGTACAGCGGTTTTCCCTTGTCTTTTGAGTGATGGTGAAGAAGAACAATTAATAAATCAGTGTCCTCTCCAACCAGTGTTGTGGAATTTACCTCAGCAGCATCAACTGCTGCCCTTGCTATGTCCACATCGGCATCTCCCTTTGACTGGCAGACTGTACATCCAACATTTCTAAGCTCTTCACTTATTAGGTTAATCAGTTGCTACTTGTTAATTTCTCTTAAAAGGATTTCCTCCTGCTTTCCTTCAAAAGTACTCTTTCAAGTGAAGCTGGCAACAGGAAAACTTTTTTGTGTCTCCATCTGTCATGTGTGTTATGATTTACTGAACGGCCTGTCCCATATCCATCAAACACAGCAGTTACTGGCCAATAGTGCTTTGTTGTAAATTCAGCATTCGTCTTTGCTATTCTACCATAGGTATCTCCCCTCGTCCACTTTATCTTGTACCAGAATGAACCACCATCATATACATGTTTTTCAGTTTTGGATATGGTATCGGAAGTTATTCCACTTGATGTGATCTTGCTCATGTGATCAATGATGGCATTGGCTAGCTGAGGCATGTCACCCTTCCTCATCATATTTTTGGCCTCAAAAAGGAAAGACGGGTAGAGGCTCAAATCGCAGTTCATCACATCCTCAATTGTGAGTTCTCCTGACCTGGACAGTATGAGGAATCGCTGAAATAGTAGGCATGGGTCAATATATTTCTCAGATTCAGAATCAGCCTTGATAGCATATATATTTCCCATTGTCTTGCATTTGTCTTGCCCCTTGAAAGAGATGCAAAATATGGGTTTGTCCATCATTTTTCCAATTATATTGTTGCCAATAGATTCATATTCAAGCACATTGATATATAAATCTGCCCTAATACCATTGGTGATATTTCTCAGTGAAGTGTCTGAAGAAAAAGGTGGACAGGAAAAGAGCTTTGTCTTTATCTTTGAAATATCTGCTGTATCTCTGTCAATTCTGGCATTAGTAACATCTTTGTGTTGTTCACTTGTGGTGTATGTTCGATCACTGAGCTGCATGCAAGCACTGAATTCAGACAATACTGGGGCTGACATCGTCCACAATGCCCGTTGTTCTTCTGTCAGTTTACTGCCATGTGTCAGCCCCCCCCCCTCTACCTTTTAGTGACTTCATTAGTGTTTGTTTAATCACTAATCACATGCAAGACCCGCCCGATACTGATTTGTTGGGCGGATGACATGAAAACCCCCTTGGAATTTCCTATAAAACTCTGGGTGTTTGCTCTCAAGCTGAATCATTTGTTGTAGGTACACGTATGCAGATTTCAGGCAATTATAGTGTCCTGCCGCAGCAAATATTGGCAAGGCATCAGAAACAGCCAGCAAATGATTCAGCCAACATAGAGTCTGGTCTACTTTGATGAGTGCCTGTACAGTACTAACCTTCCTCTGATATCCAATCCATAGCTGATTTGTTTCAGATTGAGCAAAAAGTTCATATCTTTTCTTGTCAAATTCCTCACTAATTCTTGTTAATGTGCTGGAAGTTAATGTGTTTTCAAGAGTAGTCACCTTTCAGTGAGGATATATACTGTACATTTCATCAATCTCATGTATCAGTGATGCAAAAATAAGAATTTTCATCTATCACTGACTGCACGATTAGTCCGTTGACACATTTGCATACCAGAAGATGACCACTTAATGCCCTTTGAACTGATTTACCGGTCATCATGTGAATTACAGCAATCTGACCACAAACTATTTCTAGAATGCTTTTCAGTCCTGTACCCTGCATTAGTGTGCCTATAGCCCCAGTCAGATTCATAAGAGTATGGAACCTAACAAGCATTAGATCAATCTCTTTTAAGTGACTACCTTGCGGTACAAAAGCGATAATCTGGAAAACTTTTCAGCACAGACGTTGATCAAAAGTTATTATTGGAGTAACACAATTCCTCTTGGACAACTTGCTGAGGAGCTCCAGTGTCGACAAAATGTAAGTTTTGTCACCGGGATAGATATCAGTCATTGGCAATGAGTGAATGGAGGACTGTTCCCACAAGATATCAGCCTTCATGTCACATCACTGAAGTCTTGAAAGTTTTTCATATTTGATATTTTGAAGAGTGTGAGTGGCAAAGCAGTACTCATTGGTATCAGTTTGGGGAATCTCTAGTAGATCTAATTCAGAAACCCATTTTCTTTTCATAAGGTGTGTCGTTTTTCTCTTAGGCGTTAGTGCAACTACCATTCCCTTCCCATGAAATGTACCTCTGCCATCAAGGGCTATGATATTATGATACACAAATTGTTCCCAGCAAATAATAAAGACAAATTCAGTGCATTTCTGTCTTCAGCTAACAAATCTTATGTGACACAGCATGCAGCACTCTTTTTGAACCGGAGGACTTCTCCATAGGAAGAGCAATATCCCATCTCATGAAGAGTTTCAGCTAGGAATTTGGACCGATACAGATGATGATCTGCTCTGCTAGATCAATCTCTAATGGTACAGTGATAGCTTGTGGTCTTGCTGCTTGTATTATGTTCTGTGCTGTGTGTCCTTCCTCACAAACAGGTACTGCAACATGTTTCATAGTGTCACTGGAAAGAAGCCAATGCAGACTCAGTCGTAAGATCAAGATTTCGGGGAACAGTCTGCAACAGACGGCACATATTTTGACTTTATATCACTTTTGATCAGCCTTGCCGCAGTCTCAGTAATTACTTTTGGGAGAGCTTCATCATCATTCTTTTGCTGTGCTGTTTTCCAGTAGGATCTTAAAATTTCAGATGTTTTCTCTCTGAATGTCACTGTCATATAAGCCCTTATTATCTGCAGTGACTCTCTGTAGTGTTCTTTTACTTTTTTCTTGGGATAGGAGATACCAAGAGCAAGAGAGTCTTTACAATCAAGAAACTCAGCTATCTTTTCCTGGAGCTGAGTAATTGTTAATAATGGTTCCTCATCAGTCACCTTTAAATATAAACACATTTTAAAGAAAGCTTGTTTTTGATCAGCATCCTTAGGCCTCCCAGATTTTCTGCGTTTCTCACTAGTTACACTGCGAAATTCTAATGGTATATCATACCCACTGGGGAAATTTACACTGCATTTATGGTGCTATATACAATCAGCAACATGAAGATCCCCAGCATAGTACTCAATCCTTTTGCAGTTAATGACCATTCATCGAGTCGGCTGTCACAGCATTCTTTACTGGTCCTGACAAAGAAGTCTGTCTTGACACAGCTGTAACTGGACCCTCCAATGGCAACCCCAGTCCCACAGAAATGAAAGTCATACTTACTGTCGAATGTCTCACTTGAAACTCGAGCACTTCTTTTTGCTGGGAGACTGGAGGATTCACCTTTTTCATTTTATTTTCAATGTCATGTGCATTTATATATCGTTTACGACACTCCAAGTGCACCTTACAGCCAGCAGTCACAACAGTATTATCTTCTCTTTTAACTCCTGCTGTGTTGATACAATCAGCACCTTTCTGTCGAATTTGAACCACTTTATGTCACTCTTCGATCCTTCCTTTGCAGATTGGACAAACTTCATTCACTGTGTCTGAAGCACTCATCATTCCAGCCTGAAGAAGAAAAACACCGTAACTGATTAAAATATTGAAGCTATTAGAGTAACGAGCATGTACTATTTGGAAAGCGTGTAAAAAAAAGAATCATTACATTATGGTTAACCCGTCACGTCCCGACCGATTTCCAACCAACGATACCCCCCAGTCCCGAGCATTTTTGAATTTTTTTGGGGGGGCTCAAATCTTCGCTTTTGGTGAGAAACATCGAAAATTCATAGAGAAATCGCCCTCCTGAGGCTATAAATGGTGCTACAGGTGATGAGTCTGCTTTACATTTTCCCTCTTTCTCAGGGTACCTGGCTAAAGAAAACGAACTATGGAAGGGGTTAACTAATTCAAGCCACTTTAAATTACATATTTATTTATGTATTTGGTACGAATTTATGTGTAGTACAAGACTATATTGGTTTTCACACATTTATATAGGCAATAGAAGCATTGATCAGTCACCAAACACATCCACATATGGCACCTTCCATTATGACATTACCACCTCATCACTTCTTTTTGTTTCTTGCTCTAGCTTCTTTATCTCTTTGTCCTCCACCTCAGGAATCACTTTCACCATGAATTTCATCATTGGAGAGACCGTGGGGCAACATACCTTTACTGGCCAGGTTGCTGCTAACATGTGAATTGCCCAGTGTGGAGGGGAGGGGGGAGGGGGGTTAGGTGGGGCCAGGCAGTATCCCCGCTTGACAGCAGGTAGAGGAAGGTCTCCCACATATGCCTACCAAAAATAACCCGTGAAACTTGAAAACTGTGCAAATTATGACCCTTGCAATTGCGCGATGTACCCGTAAGTCGATGGGTGTAGCTGTGACAAAACGTTGCGACATACCCATACGTGGATGGGACGCCTCTGGTTAAATATTTTTCCAGTTGGCAGGCATCTTGGAAATACTATTGTGACTACTGAAATAATAAAAATAATTATTTTATTGAATTTCTTGACCCTTAAAACCTATTGAGAGACATGTTGTAACTGTTAATAGGCAACAGACATCAGCTTACCTGGTCTTTGAAGAATTCAGAGCCAGCGGCTGCCATCTTGGAATTGAGCCAGTTTTAACACACTTCCACTGCTCAGATTTTGGTAGACTTTCTTCCTAGTCTTTACATCATCCCTTCAACCTCAGTCTCTTTGCTGACTGTTGCATCTTTATCTCTTTACTATCGCTACCTAAATGGTCACTGCTCCTCTGAACTGTCTGCTTGCGTAGCATCTGTCTAGCAACAAACTCTCATCCCTATTCTGTCCAACTCTCTAATACGAGAGTTAACCTTTACTCTCAGTCCTTCATTTATGTAATAGGTCAACTCGAACCGTCTCCCTCTGTCTGTATTTCCTACTTCCTATGATCTCCAGTCTTTTAGACACACTGTGTCCGGGCATCTCGAAATGAACAGATCTTGAATTTGGCTCTCTGTTGTATTGTTTTTTTTTTTCTTGGAAGGAACGGTGTGTGGGCCCCTGACCATTGGCTCCTTCTTCCTTGCATAAAAAAAATCAAACCTAAAAAACCTTTTGTTAGAATTATTTAGGGGTAGGGGTGGAGTGGATTTTAACAAAAATTGTCCCATCTATTTGTGAGCGTGTGACGAGTGAGCGAGCGTTCATACATACGCCTGTCATCATAATTTCGTTTTGATGTAAACTATCAACATTTCTGGTGAGG
Source organism: Birgus latro (assembly GCA_018397915.1). Classification (NCBI taxonomy): domain Eukaryota; kingdom Metazoa; phylum Arthropoda; class Malacostraca; order Decapoda; family Coenobitidae; genus Birgus; species Birgus latro. The sequence goes on from JAGKTI010002416.1 coordinate 21,811, forward strand.
TAGTTAAACAAAAACAGAAGAATAATTGAGCTAACATATTTACTTTCTCACGCTTTCTCTTCCTCTCATGTTTTCTCTCTGGATGTGCATATTGTGAGGCACTGTAGCATTTATCACAAGCGATATGTTCAGTTTTCTGCTCCAGACTTGCCGTGTCAATGAACTACATCTGTATATGCTTGATTATTGATAGAATAATGAAACCCAGAAATGGTGTAGTAGTAACAGCAGTAGTTGTTGTTCCCTAGGCAGTCTGACTGAACAGCCTCGAGTCCGTAAGGAAGGCCACGGCTGAGACCAGGCTTTCCCACAGAGCTCTCGAGGAGTGTATGTTGTGTTGGCGCAGGTAACTGTGTGCAGTGCAGTCTTCCATATTGTGCTTAATAGTATGGGGTGCTGTGTTGCATCCTGGACAGGAATCAGCGACGGAGTCATCCAGCCTCTTCTGGTAACTCAACAGTGCTGGATGATGCCCACATCTCAGCCTGGCCAAGTGGACCCTGACCTCACGAAGGAGGTAGGATTCAGAAGGGTGGAATCAGGAGGCCGTGCTTGCAGCTGTGTGTTGTCTTAAGGAGGTAGGATTCAGAAGGGTGGAATCAGGAGGCCGTGCTTGCAGCTGTGTGTTGTCTTAAGGAGGTAGGATTCAGAAGGGTGGAATCAGGAGGCTGTGCTTGCTGCTGTGTGTTGTCTTTGAGTGACCGAATGGAGCAGCGAGTTTTGAGCATGGATATGATTTTGGAAACTGGTTTGAGGCGGGCGAGGGGGGGAGAGAAGACAGTATTTGTGTATGATATTGTGTGCTGGGTGTTGTTTTGATATTCCTTGGTGTGTGTGGATGTGCTGCCAGGTAGTGTAGTGGATGATATGGGTTTGTGGAGGCTGCAGCAAGAATTTGTGTTCCTCTCATGTCTAGATGATCCTTGAGTTTGAGAACTTTGGTTTCTTGGTGTTGGTGGCCTATAGGTGTAGTAGCTGTGCAGCCAGTTATTATTTTTAGGGCCTTGTTCTGTATGGTCTGTAGAGTGTTGTAGTGTGTTTTAGCGAAATTAGAAGCTCAAGCAGGGCTTGCATAGTTCATCACTGAACATATATATTTTGTATACTGTGGTGGTGGTTTCTTTGTTGTGTCCAAATGTTGTATGGGCAAGTGACCTTAGGGCGTTGAGTCATGATGTTAATTTGTTTGTGACGTGTTGTTTAAATACATTGATGTATTGTATGTTACACCAAGGATAGTGACTATGTCCTGCTGTCCAGTTTGTGAGAAGGGTCACTGTAGATTTGGCTGGGGCTATTGTGAGTCTGTTTGTGGTGAACCAGTCATGTAGTGTGTTGAGGTTAGGTTGGTGGATGTGTGTGGCTGTGTTTGCGTTTTGGTGTGTACATGTAAGTGTTATGTCGTCTGCATTGGAAGTTATGTATATTTGTGGTGTGTGGGCTGTGGGTATGTCGTTCATGTATAGGTTAAAGAACGTAGGGGACGAAATAGATCCTTGGGGGACGCCGTTTGCGAAGTTTCGGATGTTCGATGACTGACCGGCAAATTACATATGCGCATCTGCCTTCTAAATTGTTTGCCAGCCATCTTTTTTGTGTTATTGTGCAGGTTTGCGTTGCATATTTTGTTTGTGAGGTTGTGGCGGGGAACGACATCAGAAGCTTTGCTAACGTCTAGTATGACTAGGAGTGTTCTGTGTGGTCGCCTAGTTAAATTGATGCCATTAAAAACTCATTGTGTAAGGTCTGTAAGAAGAGTGTTTGTGGAGTATAGCGGCCTAAACCAATGTTGTGATGGGACTAGGGGTATGTGAGGTGTAACTAATTGTAACACCAGTCGTTCAGTGACTTTGGAGGGGATGCAGAGGGGTGTGATGAAGGTAACGTGGAGTCTTTGTTGGGTTTGGGGATAGTGATGATAGTACCATGCTTCCAGATGTTGGGTATTATGTTGTGTGAGTAGCTGTGGTTTGATGTGTTGGTGAGTGCTTGTATGCCTTGTGGTCCAAGGTGTTTACGGTGTATGTTGCTTATGTTGTCTGGGCCACAGGCAGATGATGTACTTCGTCTGGTTGTAAGTGAAGGGTGCAAAGTCTGGGTCTGTGGGGAACTGTCTCTTGCGTCGGATGACATGTCGGTCATTGGAATGGGTGTTTAGATGGCTGACATGTGAAAAGTGATTGATGAGAGTGTTTGCTTGTTGTTTGTTTGAGGGTACGGTATCTGTTGTTGTGATGGCAGCGTGTGATTGTGTAGTGTTGCTGTTGGAGAGTGTGATGCTGTTTAGTGTTTTGTAGAGTTTGCTGGTGTATGTTTTGTGATCAAGTGTTTGGAGATAATTATTTCAATTTAGTGTTTGCTGTTCTGATATTTTATTGATTATTTAAGTGTCGAGTTCTTGTATCTGTTGTACGGTGTCTTGTGTATGGGGTGTTGGGAAGTGTTGTAGTGTGTCACATTGTCTGATGAGGCCTTGCATGTCTGGTGTGAAGTTGAGGTTGTGTCTCTTTCTTTTGCCTCTAGGGATGTGTCTTTTGTCTTCATTTTGAATAATTGTATTGAAAGTGAGAACAGCGGTGTTAATATTTGTGATGGTGTACTGTTTAATGTTTCAAAGTATTGTTCTATTTCAGTTGTGAAGGCCTCCCAGTTGGCTGTATTATAATTAATGTATGTATGTCTGTGGCCAGCTGGGGTGAGTCTGGTTTTGGTAATGATGATGATTGGGAGGTGGTCAGAGTCAAGGGTTTTGACCACTCTCCAGGATGTTGTGGGGGCGAGGGTTGGGGAGCAAAAGGCGATGTCTGGGGATGATGGGAGGAGGAGGGCTTGCTGTGGTATATGGGTATGTTGGTGGAGATTGTTGAGGATGAAAAGATTATCTGCTTGGGACTGTAGTACCAGCCCTCTGTCTGTGTCAGGATTGTTAACATGCCAGGCCAATACCATGGCGTTGAAATCAGGATGATATTGGGTATGTTAGTGATGTGGTATATTTGAGAAGAATAACTGTGTGGTATTGTAGGGGATGACTGTGGAGGACTGTATGTGTTGGCAATTGTTATGTGTGATTTGTTGCCAGTGCGAATTTTATTTGATTATATTTCTTTTGTGGTGACATGTGGGGGGAGAAGTGATGTTGTGTGTGCACTAGTATCTGAAAAGTTGATGGATTGGTGTACCAGGGTGATGAGTCCACCTCCACTGCCGTCGGCCCGGCCTCGTCTGATAGTGGTGAAATAATGAAATGTAGGTGTTTTTTGTGTTCTGCATAGTTTTGTTTCTTGTGAAGATTGCAATGTGTATGTTTTGTTCTTGCTTTTTGGTGTTTATGCCATCTGTGTTTATTTGGAGAATGTTAAAGTTGTGTGTACGGTGGGTGCTGGGTGCTGCAGCATCGGGGGGGAGGGGGGAGTGTGGGTGGAGGAGAAGGGGTAGGAGAAAGCTGTGACAGAAATAAGGGTTGGGATGGATTAGACTGGGGTGGAATGGCATGGTGTCACGAATTTTCTACACTGTAACGTTATGTTGAGTGAGTCGTGACATCGTCCCGTAAATTTCAATTGTTTGTTGGCGCGTTAGCCGTTACGGCGCGGCGCGCGCACCTCCCACGCTCGTCGCGCCCCGATTTGAATCAGAGCTCAGTTTGCTTGTAGACGCGGCGCGACGCGGGACGCCTCTCAAAGGCTCTGTGCTTTTCTAGCGTTTTTCAGATTTCAGCTTGTATTGGCGTGTCTCCTGCAGCCCCACCCACTTTGGTGATCGTCACAGCAGCTCTGTTTCATCCATACCGATCAGTATTTTCTGGGTTTTTTTCCTAGGCTAAGCTTTTTGAAATATTTAGCCGTTATCTGAGTGTTTCAGCGAGTGAGTGGATTCCTTTATTTGATTTGAATTTCATGTAACGTAAATTCATTTCTTTGTAATTAATAAATTCACAGTTCTTTTCTTGAGCTTTGTTAAAGTTGTTAACTGTGTTTAATTAGTCCACTCTGTTATTTAATACAGTTTGCTACTCTGCGTTAGCACAACTTTTGAATTAAATCACGGCCAGTACTTAGGCCAGCTTTGAATCACTATAAATCCGTTGTGCTAGCTGGGAGTTGGCTCAGCCAAGAGCCTGTTATTATTATTATTATAATTTTTTTTGATTGTTGGGGGGGGGAGAAGAAACTTTCTCGTAGGCCAACGGTACAATATTGCAGCTCTGCTGCGTGCCGTTAAGGAAGTTTGTAATTCTCGACCCTAGAGAATTGACATAGCACACTTAGCTATACATTGTATACCAATTATACAATATTTCATTATTTCTTGGGAATACTTAAATTTCCCCTGACATCTGGCGACACGCCAGGGTAAAAGTCTCATTTTCCCCTGACATCTGGCGACACGCCAGAGCAAAGTCTCATTTCCCCCTGACACATGGGTAGGGAGATTGGATGGTGTGGAAGGGATCAGTTGGTTAGGCTGAGGTGTGGAGGAAGTAGGAGAGGGGCTGGTGGGGGGGGGGGTTGGGGGGGGGGGGAAGGAGCATATAGAACAGGTCCAAGTGTTTGTGTAATGTTGTCTGGATGCAAGTGTTGTGCAGGTGAAATGGGTCCAGTTCTTGCATGAATTGCACTGAACTGAACCCTTTGTCTGTCGACTCAAAGTGATGGGTTTTGAGCATATTGGACAGTGTATTTGTTGATGGGTCCTGCATTGCTCTCAATGTCACCAGCTAGAAGAAGTCTTCGAGAAATGACCGATGGAGTGTCATTTCTCAGTGTTGTTAAGTGTGTTGTATTGAGAGTTGTGGTACTTGCCTGGGCGACTGAAGCCACTCCCAGGTTTTCGGGCCCCGTGAGGGGCCACTGGGGTTTGCAGTGGTTTGGTCCCCATGCTGTCCTCCTCCTCCGCTTCGACAGCCTCTGGGGGGTGACCCACGATGAAGACACCACCGCTCCAGGTCCTGAAAGAGGGTGATTACCTTTGCTTATTTCACCTTGTAAACAGAGAAAAAAAAGGCTAATTATGGGCGTAATATCCGATATTTAATTGTTAGAATTCGTGCAAGAAAATATAGTGTTACAGCAGGAAATCCTTTTTAATTCGATTTCATAGTGGAGCATGTAAACTGAAGCCCCCGCTACATTCCCATGGAAAGCTGGGATTTCAGTGGGTTTCTTTGGTCTCAAGAGTAATATAAAGCTAAAAATAAAATTTATTAATGTAACTACTACTGCTGAAAGAGTCTTTTCTCTATCGCACATAGTAGAAAAGTTATTAGCCGCTGAAAATCATCGTGGTTGGACCATGTCATAACGGGCCAGGCCAGGTCGTGTCAGGCCGCTCATTTCTCAGCACAACATAGAGTAAACATCGCTTCTCTTGCTGCACTCGTTCGCTCTTAACAAATCAGGGCATCACCACGGCTGAAACTGATTTTCCGTCCTGCCTGACTCTTGCTGTTGTGTAACCGACTGTTAACAGCTTTAGACTGATGATGTACTCGTACTTTTTTATTTTGCTAGGTCCAAACTTGAAAGGCTTCCACTTCAGTTCTCCGTTGGTTAGAGTGATCGACAAAGATTGATTCCCCTTATCCCAGTTCACCCAACACGACAAGTAGGGATCTGGATATGTATTCAGCTACAGCATGTCATATTGAATGGAAATATTGAATTTTTGAAATACCTTGTCTCATTCAAACACCGATACTGAATCAGACTTCCACCTGCCCTTACAAATCCTCTTCATCTTCCACAAGTTCCTTTTCTCACTAACTTTTATCTCAGCTTGTTCCTATAACATATATGCTTTGTTTTTCTATTGAACTGTTTCTAATCCTTCATGATAAGTGACCATAACTATCTTGATGCTCATGTTTCAGCTAAATTATTCAGACTATGAATACTTACTTCTTCATTCCCTAATTCTTGGAAAGAAGCCAATATCCACCCAATTCCGAAAAAAAGGAAGTTCCTCTGACTCCTCTGATTATAGACCAATAGCTAGCATAACTCTTGGTAAAATATTTGAGATTGTAATTAACACGTACATTGTTAAAAATCATGAAGCCAACAACTTAATTAGTGACAGACAGTATGGTTTTCGCCCTGAAAGGTCCATTGTTGATACAGTCAGTCTCTTCACTCATACTATCGATAAGTCAATTGACCAACCATGGAGTAACCTTTGATATTTCTAAAGCTTTTGACAAAGTATGGCATTGTTCCTTGCTATCCAAACTTTCTTCGTATGAATTAACGTCTTTGGTCCTCTGATTTCCTCATATCTCAACGAAAGAAAGACAAGAGAGTAGATGATGTATATTCCAATCTCGACTCAATTAATGCCGGCATTCCACAAGGATCAGTTCTGGCCCCAAACCTATTTCTAATTCATGTTAATGATCTATCACCCATAATCCCATTCATTCCATTCATATCCTGATGACTCAACACTTCACAGTTCACTTACACTTAAACACCCATTCAAAAAGTTGTATTATCTATAACTCACAACTCAGTACACCAGTCTCCATAAATCAAGACTTATCTAAGATCACTGAAAGGGAACAAAACAACATTGTCTCATTTAATGCTCGAAAATCCAAGTATATACAGTTTACCAATAGACAGATATTGCCTGATTCTTATGTGACCTTCAATGCTAGAAATATTCCTATCTCTAAAAGTATTGAAATTCTCGGTGTTTCACTTAACAATACCCTCAGCTGGACCTCTCATGGTAGACCACTTGCTAAAACCGCTTCAAAGAAACTAGGATAATTGTACAGAGTCCATAACTTCTTCACTGATGAACAGTTATCTATAAATTACAAGAGTCATGTGGTTCTCAGCTGGAGCCCACTCTTGTGGAATGGATGTGGAGAGGATACACTAAAACAACTGGACAAAGTTCAGAACAAGGCTGTTAGAATTATTAAATACCCTACTACAGTATGACATTTAAACTACCCCCCCCCCCCCACAAGTGAAAGGGAAAGTTGCTTCCCTTGCATTATTTTTCAGATACGTTTATGGCAAATGCTTAGACGATATTGCATCCATTGTGCCGCCTCCCCACACCTTCACCCGTGCTACACGAGCATCCGGTAGCGCTCATGAATGGACTGTCACACTGCCATATTGCAGAACTTCTGCCTATCAAAATTCTTTTATTGCCCGAATTGTATCTCTTTGAAACTCGCTTCCCCAGAGTGGTTTCCCACCAAACTTCAATCTGCGGCTATTCAAGTCCAACTGTCACAAATTTTTTATGAATGGAGGACACCTGTAATCTGGTATATGGATTATATTGTTTATTCATTTGCTAGTCCTTCCTTTGTTATGTTATTGTAAACACACACACACACACACACACACACACACACACACACACACACACACACACACACACACACACACACACACACACACTTCCTTAACTTTCTTCACAACCTTCATCTAAGGATGTTTCTTTTCATTCTTTTCATGTTGCTTAGTGAATTTCTTATATATCCGTCTCTTCTCTGTTGCTCCTCAGGTTCCAAGTGTATTAACACTCTCAGGCTCTTATACTCACTAAAAACTGAATACAGTCACCTGTCGTTAGCTTGAATGTAATACAACATTTTATTCGACCACAGGATGGTAAAGTAGCATTTCCTTCCACCTCAGAATTCCTCTTTCAAATCATATTTCGTCTTTATTTTCATTCCTCCATATTTCCTGACAGATTCACCACATTTTGCAACAGCTTTCGGTCTCTTCCTCATAACCTCCCTTATGAATAACAGTCTCTTTACAGGAGTTTATTTTTAACTGCACAACAAGGCGCCAGGCATTTGACCGCAAAAAGAGTTTATCTTGTTGCTGCTGCTGCTACTCGTTTTGTCACTGATGTTGTTGTTGAAAACTTTGAAGTAAATTTTCACTGCACTCAATCATTACTCCTACCATACCAACTCTCACAGCGCACACCTTACGATCCCTTCTCATTTTCCACTCCAAACCAGGTGATCACACCAACTTCTCTGTGATTTCTTTCCCCCCAGTTACAAGATAATTCATGAAGGACACTCATTGCACTCAAACCATGAAACCTGCATCACCCATTTTCAAAGGTTATACTTCCCAGGCCCAGCACCATTCCTTACCATTAATTCGGTCCATCCCACTCATTCCTTTCTTCACCAGCTCCATCTCCCATTTTCTCTCGCTCTCCTTTGTCAGCTTCATGGCGCGAGGCAAGTCACACAGTCGAGGAATACGCTTGTTGTTACGGCCATGTTTATTTAGCCTCCTGTCTTTCTAGAAGGCATGTGATCAGACTTGCAGTAGTGTGTTGTTACTGTTGTTGAATAACCCCAATCTGTCTGGCCAAACAGACCCATCAACTGCAGGCAAGCAGCCGTCCCAGCACGGCCGTCCTGTGCAATGAACCTATGGTCCCTTATGGAAGACAGCGTCTCTCCACAGCAAGGTGTGAAGAAGAGTGTAGAAGTTTGCAGAGACACCGCATATATGTTTATGAAACCAATTAACAGCTGCACCATAGAAGCCTCCACATCACTTAGTGTTTTGGCTGTGTGGCTCTACCACCCAGCGATGTAAATGATCTTCTTGGTTACTGGAAATCATTAATTTTTGCCACTCAGCGTAGAAGCCAAATAAAGTAGAAAGAAGGGTAATAAAAATGAAAGATTGGAGAAATATGAAGAGAGGAGGAAAGACATAAAAAACATATGATAAAAGGGAACGAAAAGAGGCACCACTGCATCTAGTGAGTGGATGATGGTCGCCACCACCCCGAAGTCCATTACCACAGGTCGCGGGGAAAAAAAAAAAATAATAAAAACGTAAAGGGGCCGTTTGTACCTGGGGAATGAAACTGTGAAAGAGCAAATTTAGCACAAATGGTGGGATCACCACAAGATTATCCTATCACAAGATAGGGGAGGGCGGTGATGGGTTGGACGGTGGCGTGGTTCGGAGATTGACGTTCTTGAAAAACACGATATTTTGCGTGAACGTTAAAGAGTTGGTCACCACAGAGTAACAGAAGCGGATAACAATGACGGCAACTCTAACCGATGGAGCTCAGAGTTTCTGACATTTTTGCGTGTCATATGTAATATTTCAGATGACTGTCGTAAATTCTGCCACCATGAATATGTCTGGATCCGAAGTCTTAACATTTTGTGTGGAAACCCTTTCCAGAGGATGTGGCAGTAGCATATTGACGCGAAACTTTCTTGTTTTAGATTTAAGTACCGTCAGAAGTAATTACATAGTTTGGGGATGCCACGGCCAGTAGGGCAGGAGCAGGATTCGTCAGTGGCCGAACCATTCCTCCACTGGTGAAAAGTATGCCATAGATTCATATTGTTGGAATGGTTCAGCATATGTATTTTACGGTGATATTGTGGGTGTATGACGTGACAGAGAGAGAGAGAGAGAGAGAGAATGCATGTCGTGACTGATGTACAGTACGTGAGTAATTGTATGTGTGGGTGTGTGTGTGTGTGTGAGAGAGAGAGAGAAAGAGAGAGAGTAAGTGTGTGTGTGTGTGTGTGTGTGTGTGTGTGTGTGTGTGTGTGTGTGAGAGAGAGAGAGAGAGAATGTAACTGTGTGTGTGGAGAGGGAGAGAGAGAGAGAGAGAATACATGTAATTAACTGTGTGTGTGTGTGTGTGTGTGTGTGTGTGATATCCCTTTAGTCAGAATGCAATTGTCTACCGTGCCTGTATAAATCAAGGCAAAACATGCGACTGAAAGAATTAAATCATCATACATCTTTACATTAGTTTCAGTATTTTTATTTTGTGATTTTTATTCGAGGGTATTTCTTAACATTATGTCAGTGAAGGTGTAGTTCCACGGACATTGCTCAGTCTTCCCTTCCAGCAATTGTGTATATTAGTTCAGAAGTATTTATTTTGACAATTATATAAATCTACTCGTCTCCCAGTGAATTCCCGACCTTCGTTTGAATAAGTGTTACACGCGAAATAAATTTACTTCGTTAATCTGTATCACTGGTGAATAGGGTACATTAGTTAATTACGTTAGGCCTAAATGACACGTTTAACTCATTCAATCAGTTTGGAATAATTTACCTTAAATTATATTATCCTAATATTATCTATTGCCAGACGCCTCAATCCCAAACGGGGTGGCCACAAACAAATCGCCTCCATGTCACTCTGTCCCCTGCCATTTCACTACCACGCTCCCAACTCACACCCCCCTCTCTCATATACTGTTATATAAACTGGTAAAATTCTCCTGGTATATGCACAATGTTGATCTCCCTCTTTTCATTAACTGACCTTCCCTGAGAGAGAGAGAGAGAGAGAGAGAGAGAGAGAGAGAGCAAATACGACTTAAATGGCCACTAGAGTTTAATATCTCGGTTGGTGAGCATTAACTGGCGGACGGGTCATACGAGAAATAAGTAAATTAGTTAGCCTAGCTTTACCTCACACAGTTACCTTAATTATCATCATCATCATCATCATCATCATCACTTTTATCGGTCATTAGTATTATTTTCATTATCATTACTCCAGTCATCATTATCATCATCATCTTCATCAAAATTATCATTATAGTCATAAAGGAAAATAAAACAGTCGATAATGCAAATGGCAGAACTCTCTGGCAGCTTCTGTTTCATTGGTTATTAAGTATAGTGTGTATAAAGTAATGTTCACTAAGTCTAATACTGTATATCATTAAACAAGTGAACTGGTCCAGTAAAGTGGTCAGATGAACGAGAAATTATTTCGAATGCTGTAAGGCCATTTAAATCCTAGTATTTTAGAGTGAAATTGCCATGGGTCACGTGTGAAGGTGGGAGTAACCATTAGGGTAACGGGATTGGCCCATCAGCACACAGTCCGTTGTTTGGCCGGGCTAGCGACCTCGTTCCCCGCGGCTCCACTCACTTGCACGGAAATACACAAGCGATTCTGTGGACGCCGGCTAGTCGAGGATTACTTATTTACAGTTTGGTCCAGTATACCCCACCGCCTATACGATCAGTATTGTTTATCTCAGGAAATACAAAATACTTGGTTCCTTTTTAAGCCGGGGCCCTGCAGGGAACGTAATAATAGTCCTTCATTCTCCGTAATGACTGCCCCACTGCACGAGACAGGCCTTGAGCAAAATGACTCGCTGGAGTATTTTCTTTACTTTTTCGCTGTTTAGTTCTCTGTATTTGTATCGTTCTTGGACAGGAAGACATAATCACTTCCATAATGCAAACTAAAAGTACCATTCTGTACACAAAGTAAATTTCAGTATTTGTGTGGCTTTAGCTTTATAACTTATAATTAATACTGAAGAACGGATATTTGCTGTACGATGGTCAAACTCGCTCTTCCGCTATGGTGTTAGGGAAAGCTCATATCCTTGGTGAAGATATTATTTTTGCTTGCACACACCTTGGCTCTCTCTCTCTCTCTCTCTCTCTCTCTCTCTCTCTCTCTCTCTCTCTTCCGGGTGCCGGTGAAATTGATGGCTGCAGCTTTCCTCAGCTTTAATAATCTGAGTCGTGAGGGTCATCATCGCCGGGATGAACGTTTTCGTGCCATGTTCTTGTCTGCTTGATCTCGAAAATTCCGCCACCCAAGAATAGAACAGTAATTATGCGATGCGGGTATATACCTTTTGTACATCAGCATATTCACTGAACGGCAAACGCATGAAATTTATGTCGACTCCGTTTAACTGGCGTTATATAAAACATTCATGCAAAGACAGCAAAACAAAAACTCAGCAACCATAATAACGAACGTGTTTGTTCTGAACTGACTAGCACAGTTATTTATGAGGACACATCTTAAACATCTCTATTCAAATTTCAATTTTATGCAATAAACTAGAACTTTGTTATATATATATATATATATA
>JAGKTI010002416.1:34052-45413 GCA_018397915.1 Birgus latro
ATATATACAGGAATTTTCAGTCGTTTATACATTTAAACGTTTAAAATGTTTTTTTTTTTCACAAAGTTTGATTGACTGGAAAGCGATTAAAATGGTACGGTGAAAAAGTTTGATTAAACTAGTATTCGATTCTGGAAGTTTGAAGATGATGATGAGATTCGCCACACGAGTGTGGCACGGGATCAGGGTGGAGAGCCCGTAAGGAAGTTTGAAATTTTCATCAGTTTTTAAACTTTTTTGCTGTGTGTGTGTATGTGTGCCGCGGCCGCGCATGTGCATGCATGTGTGCGTGCGTATTCAATGAAGCATGTGAATTTAATGGTATATATTAGAGTTTATTGTGCTCCTTTTATAACTACAAAAAGACACTGCCATTTTCCGAAAATATTTTGCCTCCCCCCCAAAAAAAAAAAATATATATATATTATGAATATATGCTAAATAAGTAATGAAGCACCTGACAACCCTGCTTCAATACCGCCTCATGTAACGTGAACAACGAGCGCAGGGTTGCCAACTCCGCGGTTTTCCCGCGGAATTGGGCTGGTTTCGACGGCCTGGCGCGGGTAAATTGGGTTGTCGCGGGTTCGCGGTTTTTGGGCTGTTTCCAGTGTGCTTCCGTCGCTTCCTAAATCGTTTTCAGTGATCGAAAATGAACGTCAAAAATATAAATCAGAACATCAATTGAGGGTAAAGAATGAGAGCATAATAAAGTGTTAGAATATATTTATGCACTAAAATATGGTATTTTATATCCTCTGTTCCATACAGGTCAAAAGTTTGATTACGTTTAAAAAAAAGTTTAAAAGGGTACAAAAAAATAGTTTGAAAATACGATTAAACTTTGATTAAAAATAGGTGCTTGAAAAAGTTTGATCGAAAAAGTTTGAAATGGGTCAGAAAAAACGATTGAACATTACTATATATACATAAGTATACAGTCAGAGACAAAAGCCGTGTCCCGGTTGCAGATATCCTTTCTGTATTACGGTTCAGCACCACCGTCCTCAGCCAGGCAGCCCTAGTGGGATAAGTTAACGATTGAGCATATTTCCGAGAAAACCCTATGGTTAGTTTTGAAATGACAGGGACCATCGTTCCTGGCTGACGTTCTAGGTGGTGGTGCTGAGCCGTAATACAGAAGGGAAATACGCGTCCCGGTTTTGTGCAAAAATTAAGTGTAACATGTGAAACATTATGAAAGCTCTACCACAGCTACATATTCATGGCTGGGTAGCCTGACATTCCTAAAACTTTCATATCTGCTGTTGATATGACAGTATAAACGATCTCAGGAAATTCCGAAGTCTTAACATCCATTTGCGAGAAAATGTTGCGTCCAAGAGACGAAATGTGTACAATATTCGATCAGGCGATGACTGCCTGGACGTTACATCTTACACCTTACTACAAAACGTCAGACAGACCTAGTATAAACGTTGATATGGAGAGGGCAAAACAACATGCGTCCAGCTACTGAGGAGATGAGAGAGGGCAAGATAAACCTTTATTTAGGAGGAAAGAATCTCGAACAGATAGTGCAAACATTCGGTGTAAGCAGAACTGTGCAATGGTGGATTAGGTGTTTTCGGGAGGAAGGCACAACGGACAGCAGTCATCGTTCAGGCCGCCATAGTATTACCACAACAACACTGGACCAAGAAATAAGTGCAACGATGGAAGGTAGCACCTATAAGTAGCGCTTATTCCGTTAGAGATGAATTGCACATAGAATGAAGCACACGAATACCTGCGCATGGACTTCGGTCTTCTGGGTTAGGCGTTAGAGCTCCAGCTTGTGGGATTCATTTCGCCCATCATATCAGAACATTTGATTATCATTATACACTAACTTTATCTTCATATGTAACAACGTTGTTTGATGATAGATAATGACATCACAGCTTATAATTACCAAGTTAAGTTGAGCAGAAGTTAAATTTATAAAGAAGTAGAACCAAAATCCGGACTTTTTTTTAGCTAATTGAACTGAAGTGTTCCTAACATGATATTAAAAAAGAGAACAGATGAGAGAGTGTTCATATATATATATATATATATATATCAGGTAAAATTGGCCGTCGGAAAAACACAACTATATATTATTTTGCCTACTTATCAAAGCTGTGCTCGCAACTACGGGCTCGTGACCTGGAACAAATGTCAACTCATGTCAGTGCTACCAACCGTCCGTATGACTTAGCGGTACGATTTGCTAGCTCCCGGATCGTTGAGAAAAGAATGCAGCTAGCACTGGCTTCCAGTTGGATGGACTGGGGAGGTTTCTAATTTTATCTAAATCAAGCTGTAGCTATGCACTTAATTCAGGAGTGCTCACTGAAACCCTGATTTATTTACGAGTGGACGCTGGCTCCAATGTGTGGAAGAGACCAAGATTATTGGTCTGCCGGGAATTGAAATTTGCATTTTAAACATCACAGAGCATCTTGTATTCAAGGAAATAAATTTGGTGAGGGTATTGTCTCACAGTTTGTGGGGCGCAGAACTTGAAGACTCCTGCACCTGCATCAAGCCTTACCTGGGTCTAAACTTGCCTATGAGTGAGAGATGCACTCTGCTTCTGTACTGCGATTTAGTGTTCTCGATCCGGTCTATCGTGTTGCTTTGTGACTTTGCTACTGATGCTTTTAGGTCCGCGTCCAATTCCAAGTTAGTTGGTGGAGGCTGAGGTGCCTGCCATAGATCTGCACCGCAAGTCATTCTTTGTTGGACTTGTGTGAGACATATTGCAGACTCATTTACAGTTTTTTGTGTGTCACAGCAGTCATTCTTTTAGTATTAAATTTTCATCCTCGCACTCTTCATCCCTTTGGGTAAAAATTCAGGCAGATTATGAGGGACTTGGCTGTCTCCGCAGTGCCTGTCAGTCCCAGCTGGTCCCAAGGATCTCACCATGGCTCCTTCCAGAGCTGCATTTGTGCAGGGATTTTGAGGGCATTAAATTTTCAGTCTCTTCCCAGGATCTTTGCTAGTTATATCTGAAGCATTCGTCTGTTCAAAAAGTCACTGCCCCTATTTATACAGACGATTCGAAGGCAGACACTAGTATCAGGTTCTGCGTGTTGTTCCCAGTTGTTGTGAGGGGAGAAGGTATTCCTTTACATGCCCCAGGTTTTCTTTGGAATTGATTGCTGTCCTTTTAGCCCTAGAAATTATTTTTAGCGCACCAAAAAACTTGATTTATTGTTTTTCGTGACTCAGATGCTTAATTCAGCTCATCCCCTGGTCCTTGCCGTTCTCGAGTGACTTTCACTTATCCTGACTCAGGGACGAGGTAAACTATTCCCGTTTTGTTGGTTTCCTGCACACGTTAGGGTGGAGGCCAATGAGAGGGCGGATACATTGGTCGATCCCCTGCCAACTACTGTACTCACTTCATGACACTGATGTGACTCCTTTCTTGAAGTTTTCTGTTCGTATCTGTTGGCAAAGATAGTGGAATGCTGTTGCTAATAATAAATTAATGAACATTTTTCAAAGGATGGTTTCGCCTTCATGCTTCAGTGGTTAGAGGGAGCTGTCGCGTTGGTCACTCACGGTTTACTTACGGGTTTTTAATGTGTGGTGGGGGTCGCCTGTAGTAAGATTACTGCCTTGTTTCCCTTACTGTCCGTCACTTGCAGGTTGAGGGTCATGTCTGATGTGGACACAGGTTTCTCTATACACCCATGGCCCACCCTCCCATAAAATTTCATCAAAATCCTTTCATAACATTCCGAATAAACCTGCTGACACACACACACACACACACACACACACACACACACACACACACACAGACAGACCAACCAACGCGGGGTAAAACATAACTCCTAAGCGGAGGTAAAAAGGAAGGCTTAGGATTAATATTGCCAGCTACACGAGGGTTATTAAAACAGAACTTTCTTACTGATGCCCATGCTTCTACAACACGACGTGCAATGGTCGATGTTATATCCAACTCCTCATTCGTACTGCATGGTGAACAGGAACAAGGACACAAAATTTACCGCAGAAAGTGACCGGCCCGAGAATCGAACATGGGGTCGTGCAGTAGTTACGAGCGGGACCTACTATCGGCTCGCCCTAAAGTCCTAAACAGCCTGGTTCCTTATGAGGGCCATTTCCTTTGATCGTGGACTTGCTCCGGAGTCTAGCTTTATACTACCATTTTCCCCATTTATTTTCTTTGAGCGTGAGGTCAACGATAGCTGCTTAAAAGGAAGCGAGGAAAATATTACTGCATTCTTAGGTAATGCTATGCCTTATCGATGTTTGCACATTATTAGTTTTAAGCTGGATACTCTTGGTCAGATGCAACCACACCCTGAGATTGTATGGTGTGGAGTTACTTCATATAGCCTATTGAAGCTTCAAGGAATACGCCCCGTTCTAGGCCGCTGGTTCCTGTGGTCTGATTAGTTCTGTTTACCAAATTCGCTCTTATTTCTGTCTCAGAACTCAGGATCACTCTGGTGTAACGTTCACCTCCCTCTGAAATATAAGGAAAAACCGTGTTGAGATGATATGAAATGTGTCATAATAAAACGTCATAAATACGACTGATTTTGTGTGTGTTCTGGCACTCATTGTTTGTTAATGGGCTTGGTGCATTTATGTGGGTACTTTCTTGCCCTCATGAAAGCTCATCTCATAATATATTTCTGTTCATGATGATAAAGTGGGACATCACTGATTATGTATTTTTTATACGGAATCACTGTCTTATGCACATTATTCCATATGGACATGAACGTTGTATATAACAGCGCTACTACATATGGCAGTACATATTCATAAATTTAGAACAATGAAACTTCCAATTTTCGTTTGTAATGAGGTATTCAGAATAATGCCTCCTAAACCCAAATAAGCAAGAAGCAAAATCAACAGCTGTGCAGTGTGCGACTTAAACTCTACGCTCGAAACTTCTCTGGCCTCATATCACTTATCTGGAAAAGAACAGACAAAAGCTGGCCATTTGGGGAGCATATATTTCCTTAAGCTAAATCAAATAGTCCTGCGTTAGCCAAGACATAACCTATAAGTGTGACACGACTCCTTACGGGAGTTATGGGTGAGGTCAGTGGCGTCAAGGAAGCAAATCAGAGTAGATAGGCCGCGTCCACACCAAATATTTGCTGGCGCGGGGCGTAAGTCTATATCACTGTAATCCGTAAGCGTTCTTGCCATCACCCGTCCACGTCCAGTAGGCCCATGTTGGCATTGGTGCAAAACTCTCGTCCGCGACAGCAAGCGTTTGGTGTGGACTCGCCCTTACTTCCTTATTGCAGCTTTTGAGAAACAAGTAGAGTCTCAGCTGTACTGGTGGTGTCCCCTCCTATTTCATAGCTCAGGTCACTGTGCATGGCTGTCAGCTGATGTATCTTCCTTGACATCTCGTACAGTAGCAATGATTTATTAAAGAGAATACGGTTATGGTTATTTCTTAAACTGATTAATCATTAGTTGTATATGCGGTATTTTGTCAAGTGTTATGTCTAATCAGAAACCAAACTTCGCTGTAATAAAAACCATATTTTTTTTCCTTTTGGAGGGGGGGGGGGGAAAAACAACATAAAACTGGAATAACATACTCAAGGTGCGAGCAGCCTCAGACGAGCCTTTCATTGGCTGTGTGTTCCGTGTAGACAGAGAAGACCATCACATAAATCAGGCGGGTTGTGAGGAGGCCAGAGATCAGGCCACAGGTACATTGTTCCCTGCAGGTAATGTCCTCGTGAATCTCAAGACGCACTCGCTTCCCCTTCTCCGTGTAAGGTGTGAGGGAGGGAGTGTGACGTTCACCGCGATATACGGCGTCTGTAATGGCACCTGCTCTTAACCATTTCTATCTGCGATGTATTTTTCTACCTTATTTTTGGTACTTGTAGACGATTTTATGTGAGTTTGGAGGAACTATCTGTGGTGACAGAGTTAGAGGCAAAGTAAGAAACACTCTGAGTTAGCTCCATTACAACCTGATTTCTCTCCCAAAGCAGAATAAAATTGCCTATACTGTACCAAGACTGTAACTTAAGTCACCTACCGTAGGCAGATTGAAGCAATTGACTCAGTACGACTAAACATTTGCTATTATATTCTTGCTACCCCAAAAAGTATTACCCTGTATAGGTGAGACTTCTCGTAGTGAAAGAGGGTTAAAGGGACTAGGTTTGACTCTTAGGATTCAGCTATCACGATATCATACACTGACACTCATGGTCCGGAAAAAATTGTACTCTATTCCAGCTACAGCCACACGATTTTATTCAGCTGAGAGAAAGTCAAAGGTGCCTAAGTGTGTTAATACTGGCAACATAATTCTTTCACTGTCAGATGATTTTTTATATTTTTTATTCTACCTGCCATCACATTTAATTCAGTTAGCACTGAGTAAGGGGAGAGGGAACGTTAATTTAATAGTGAACTCAATATCTCCAGTGAGTCTGGTGAGTTTTCCTTATCTGATATTGGGTTTTGCATACCATTTGTCATCACATTTCCCAACGGGAAAATGTTTTAAACCGAACGCTCGCAATGCAAGAGCGAGTTTTTGATCGCTGTGTGTGTGTGTGTGTGTGTGTGTGTGTGTGTGTGTGTGTGTGTGTGTGTGTGCGAGTTAATAAAATCATTCATGCAGTTTTTATCCGATATTAACCACAATTGGTGGAATGGGTAAGGGTCGCCTTGTGAGTAAAGTCTCTTAGAACAATAGGTCAGAGGTCAAAGCCACAAGGGCTACGTCAAAATATGATCTAGTAAAATCACCTTAAATGTATTTTTATTTGGTTTGCTACAGTTGCGTAACGGATAACACTGCGGTAAAGAATAAGGCAAGAGATAAATGTTTAGTTTATAGACATCAGTTATTGTTTGTTTGTTTGTGTTTGTGCGTCTGTTTGTATGTATGTATGAATGAATGTGTGTGTGTGTGTGTGTGTGTGTGTAAACAAAATAACTAAAATCGTTTTGACCCGATCTGAACCCAACGTGGTTTAAGAGTTGCCGGTCAACCAAGGAGTAAAGCCTTTGTTGCTGAGGATAGTAGCTCGAAGTTTAGGAGCACAGGAGAGAATCAGCTTAACATGTTTTTCTCCGATTTAGATCAAGCTTTGTTGAAGGGTTGATGATAAGGCATGATCAGAAGGATACAAAATCGAGAGGCATCGGAGTAGCTCAGACGATGTTGTTTACGTATGAGCCAGACTTGGTGAAAGCGTTAAAGGTCAGGCAAACGAAGGGATTCATTTTTGAGAATCGGTCAAAAGTCAAGATCACAGGGCAAGGCCAAAGTTCGACCCGTGTGTCTGTGCGTGAACAAAATACTTAATACAGTCTTCATGTGATTTGGATAAACCTTGGTGGATGAGCTGAGGATCATCAAGATGTGAACTGTTTTTTTTTTTTTTACAAGAGGTCAAGGTCACATGGCAAAGTAAATTTAAACATTTTTATTTTTCGATGTAGACTAAACTTTGTGAAAGGGTTTAAACTAAAACAGGGATAAAGAGATTCCATTTAGAGAGCAATCTGCCAAAATTCAAGGACACAGGAAGGGGTCAAAGATCAGTGGTACTGGGGGAAAATCAACTCAGACAGTTTCCATTTGATCTGAACCAAAATTGATGGAAGTGTTAAGGATTACGCAAGAATAAATCATTCGAATTTGAAATAAATCTGTCGAAAGTTAAGGTCACAGGCCAAAATCGTATATTGAGCTCTTAAACCAGTTGGTAGGACGCGTGTGTTGCACTGGCTGACAGATAAATATTTAAAAATATCAGAGTAGCAACATCAAGTACTCCTCCAAGATTGGACAAGCTTGTGAAAGGCATCGAAACCCAGGTATCTCATTAAAAAAAAAAAATAATAATAATAAAATAAAAATAATATTGATGGAAATGGAATAATCCTCATTCTTTTGTACTTAAAAATACTGTAATGATGACTGCCCTTGACAACTGGTGAGAATAAAACAAGCTTATGAGCTGATATACAGATCAATAGTGCGTAATGCAGTTACCTAGGGCGGCGTAACTTGATAATGACAGGAGGTGTGTGTGTTTAGTGTTGTGCACACTAGTCTTATCTGCCTAAAGCAGGTAATCATATTAATGTAACTGATTACAATAATAATATCGCTTACAGAACCCTGGATAATATCACTGTCATATATGTTTATAATGTTTCATTTATTTTGTAGTACTCACATATTATTCAACCGCAGTGTTAGTAAGATCATAAATTGAAGTTGCTGAATTTTTTAATCATATATATACACAAACACACATACATATATACATACATACCATACATACGAGGGAGGACCCAAAAATTCTCGGAATTTTTAATCAAAAACTTCATTACAAAACTTACAGTAAATCCATTTTACGAATAGTTCCTTCCAAAGTACTCCTTGAGGCGCTATGCACTTGTCTCAGCACTTTTCCCATTCCTGGAGTCACTTCCTGTTTGTCGTCTTTCCTCATCTTGTCCAAAAACTCCCGCATTTTTCCCTGGATTTATCAGATCTTCTGCCTTTCAGGTCTAACTTAATCTTGAGGAATAAGAAAAAAATCAGAGGGGGCAAAATCTGGCGAGTGCAGGGTGTGTGGAGCAATAACGACGCTGTTTTGGGTCAAAAATTGCTGCACTGACATTGTGGTGTGTGATGAGTTGTTGTTATGAGCCACTTCTCTGGACATTTGCGCCTGATGTTTTCCATAGAGTATGTTCACGGGTAACAAATAATTTATGGACAACTCCCTCTATGTCAAACAACAAGATCAATATTGTCTTGATGTCGGACTTCACCTGACGCTATTTTTTTCCGGTCTTGGAGATGTTGTCTTGCACTGACTGAACTGCTGCGTGGTTCAAAGTCATGCCCATAATGACATCTGAAAGAAATTCTGGGTCATTTCTCAACTATTCTTGCAAGTCTTAACACACGTTCAAACTATTTCTCTTTTGATCTACGGTTAGAAGACGGGGGAAGAATTTTGTCGAGACTCAGTGCATGCCAAGATCTTCTGTCAAAATCCGTTGAAATTGAATTCCATGAAACTCCTGTGGCCTCCATTATTTCGTCAATAGCGGGACGTTGATCTTCTAGAATTGCCTGTCAAATTTTCTGGAAGTCTTCATCTGTTCTAGAGGTTAGAGGACAGTCAGGACGTGGAGAGTCTTTGACTGACATGTTGACTTTCTTAAAATGCGCGTACCATTTATAGACTTGTGTTTTTTCATAGTCTTCCTTGAAAGCTTGCTCAAGCATTGTCACTTCTTCAGCCGCTTTCCTGAGCAAAAAACAAAACATAATGCACACTCTTTACTCTGTCAGATATGAGAATGAAAACCGCATAAGTCACGTGCACGAAGAAAGAAGAAACGCTAGAAATATTGACTGCATCCTCTCAGTGCGATGCCACCTGCCAGAATGATTCACCAGACTGCATGCAAGTAGTGCCAATGAGTGCAACGGGGAACTATTTCTTTTTCCAGCACTTTTGGTCTATTTTGGGAATTTTAGGGTCCGCCTCGTATAGACCGTGTATATATATCTACCTATCCATCTACTGTCAGATATCTCAATCCCGTAAGGGATGGCCACAAAAAAATCGCCTCCAATGCCCCCTGTCCCCTGCCATTTCACTGCCCTCCTCCAAGCTCACACCATCGTCTTTCATATGCCTCTCCACTCCATCCCTCCATCTCATCCTCGGCCTCCCTCATCCTCTCCTCCCCCTCCACCTCTTTCACATACACTCTCCTTGTTAGTCTATCGTTCCCCATCAGTGGAGTATCCAGGGGGGGGCGGGGAGGGCGGCCGCCCCCCTTCAGCTATGAATAGCGCCCCTAAGAGCTGATTATTATCAAATATCAATGTCAGTAAAAATAAAAACCTATAATAATAATAATAAAAATAAATAATAATAATTATTATTATTATTATTATTATTATTATTATTATTATTTTAATTATCATTAGTATTATAAAGAATAGATTTTAAGGAATCAAAAGTAAACTAAAGAGATCCAAACGATGAAACAATGGGTTGAAAGTGGCTAAGAATACAAGAGAGAAATATTAAAACAGAACAGCAGGTAAATGCGTAAAATAATGAAACAAGATTTGTAAACTGCAACAGAGAGAGAGAGAGAGAATCTTTCGTGAGACGGACGCGTACAACAGCGCTACCAATGTCCTTTGACAACATACTGAGACACTGTCATAGCATTTTGCAGCCCCCGGACCCCGCCGGGAAAGTTACCACTCACCCCAGACCCTCTAGCTTATTGCCTCGTGCCTTCGGCACTCGGCGCCCCTTACATTCATTGACAAACAGCCTGGATCCACTACTGTTCCCCATTATCTCCACATTGCCGAATCACCTCAGCGGATTTCTCCTAACACTTTCTATCACATCCACATCCACACCACAACACTCCTTCACTTCCTCATTTGTCAGTCTGTCTCTCCATGTAACTCCACAGGCTCCTCTCGAATAACTCATTTCCACTGCTCTCACTCTTGACTTGTGTCCTTCCAACAAGGTCCAAGCTTCACTTCCATATGTGTTAGAGTTGGTATCACAATACTGTTATGCAGCGACTTTTTTACTTCCATACTCACCTTCCTATTTCTTATCAATGCTTTCAAAGAACCAGCAACCTTTCTTTCTTGCTGTGCCTTTCAAGCACATCATCCTCCAAACTTCCATTGTTACTCATCACACTATCCAAGTACTTAAATTCACTCACATTTTCCATTTCCTCATCATCCAAAGTCACTGTACATTCAGTGACTTCATTTCTCTCGAAGACCGTAATTTTACTCTTCCCTATATTCACCTTTAGATTCCGTTTGTTACATACTCTCCCAAACACATTTACCAAGCAATGCAGTTCCCCTTCGGCTTCTTAACACTACAGTATCAACTGCAAACAACCGTACAGGCAGTTTCCAAACGCTGTCCTTTCTCATTAGGGCAGTTCCAGCATCCACTGCTCTACCTTGCATCTCTTTTATAACCCCGTCTATATACAGACTGAACAACAATGGAGACATGACACATCCCTGTTTCAGTCCAACATTCAGATAGAAAAATTTGCTCAATTCACTATCCACACGCACTGCAGCCTTAGCACCCTCATACATACCCTTCACGGCATTCAGCAACTTCCGATTTACTCCATATACTCTTAATATTTTCCACATTCCTTGTCTATCCACTCTGTTATATGCTTTCCCCAAATCCATGAAGGCCGAATACAACTTTTTCCCTTCTTTAGAAGCTTTTCCACTACAAACCTAAGGAGGAACATCTGATTTACACAACCTCTTCCCTTCCTGAA
>JAGKTI010002416.1:50406-67388 GCA_018397915.1 Birgus latro
TATATATATATATATATATCAGCTGCTGGCCCAAAGGCCTGGGACATCAAGCCATTATATGAGTCTTTACTAGTTTGTATATTATTTTTTTATCTCATTTTTTTTTGTTAATGATACCAATAAATTAAACGAAGGAAAACTCAATCTAATAACCTAACGCTGATACACCTAACAAAATAAAATTGCTACCCTACAGTAAAGTCTAAAAACCCTAAAGTATAAATAGTTAAATATAAGTAAATAGACACATTGTGCATGCAGTATTTTAGGGAAAATACCGCAAGAAACAGAACACCATTGACTGCAAATATGTAATGCCTTTCTACATTATACAACTGCACTCATCACCTGCTGACTGCCAGATGAGGCACATGTAGTAATAAAGAAGACATCAGTATATGAAAGAGGCCCAGATTAGTCAGGAACTATCCCATATATCAAACATCGACCCTAAACCTCTCCACGCCAGGCTATTTATAGCATCCTCGTTTACTCATTATGGGAATTTTCCCGAAAATAGCCCGTTTTCAAACCTTAATATCTCGAACTAATTTTTACTGTGAGAACAGGATGTGTTCATGCTTCTGCCTGTGGTCCTGATTATGTGTTTGCTCTCAGCGTGATAACTTTTCCAGTACTAAATAAACTAGACACAGTAGTGTCCAAGCCACACCCTATGGCATTATCACTGAGTCCTTTCTTAGTATCCTCAGAAAGTGGCTTGGCTGGAGTGGATGAGGCAAAAATCCACGTGCGGTGGGAATGGAATCGGACGAGAAGGGGTTAAGAAGTGAATGAGGCAATAGTCCACGTGCGGTGGGAATGGAATTGGACGAGAAGGGTTAAGAAGTGGATTGGTGATAATACACATAATCTTCAGTAAGGCTCTACAAGATAAAACCTGTTTTCTGAAACTGTATTACAGAACAGTCATTAATTGCCGAAACAATTATGCATTTCAGATTTGCAATAAGTAGGTAATTTGTTAAAATACTAGGCAATCCTTGAAGAGAACTTCTTGAAATTTCAGAACTCTCGCCCAGACACAGGAATAATTTGCAGACTTAAAATCTTGTATAGTAACATATGGTAAAGCTTTAGCAGCATAAGACTGAAAAGAATCTAGCATAAATAAACATTTCAAATCTGCCATTACTGTTAAGGAGACAATTTCTGTTAGAATGCGAATGAATAATTAAAAGCCTCATATTTCCGTTTCTGTTTTCTTTATGGAAGACGGAGAAAACGGACACACAGGGCAACTTTAAATGGCTCATCAAGCACAAAGGGCAACTAGTGTTACATAATTACATGCTGTTATTAAATGCTGCATTTGGTCAGTTTTTCAGTAAGAGAAATCTCTAGAAGGCTTAGTAGAAGGCTGAGGACTATACGCCTGTGTATTCAATAAGGAGAACCTCCAAAACTTGCCGAATCGGTGCATTTTGAAAAAATTATGCCAAACTTGTTTCATAGCCTAGATTAGCATCATAAAGCCAAAGGACTGGTAAGAATAATAAAGAATAATAAAATGCAGAGGTTCATGAAGAAATCCCTGAATTCCTAACTTCCAAATCAGTATTTTCAGCTAAGCAAGGTATAACGGGTTATTGCAATAGAGTAAAAATATGAATAAAAAAGTTATTGAAAAAGTATGTGCCTTTTCAATGCAAGGATCTGTAAACTCATGCACAGGTCGTATTGTGTACTTAGTGTAAAAGAAAAATCTGTCATGCCTTCTTAAAACTGAAAATTACTTTCCATCTGTACAGAATAAAATAACTGTGACTTTTATAACTGAGGCGAATATAAAGATTAAAAGGCAAACAAGTCAGGCTGCCATTTAGTGTAGGTTATTATCTCACAGCATGTTGTGACATACTTACTGTTGCTATATCGCAACAGTAGCTTTAGAAAATCGACTTTAAACATTGCACTCATCAAAAGGTTTCTTGAACTGGCTCCCAAAATAAGATGAATTGTGCTTGAAACACAAAACTTAAATAGTTAAGAAACATGGAGGAGTACTGCGTATGGAATTACATTACACATTCAGATTCAGAAAACTTAGATTGCAGTGTTAAATGATTATACTGTATATCATCAATACATTTATTCATTATCCTCAGCGTGCAGTATTTATTGTTTATTCGATGACATGACGTGATGAAGATACAAAATTATTTCTTAATATTCACAAGACTTCCATTGAAGATCCGGCAGTACAGAGTGACTGAAGCAATATGAAACTGCCATAATTTCTTGTGGGTAACAATACATTTTACAAACTTGACCTATCACGTTATTTGTTGGTGACAGCAATATGAAAGAACAGGTGGACCAGTTACTGTATTAGGTGAGTTGGTCACAAAACTGTTATGCATGTATTTTGGAAAGAGTACTGTAGTTTGATTTACCATAGGTATAAATGTTATAGGTCCGATGTAAAGTCGTTGTTCACATAGCACCGTAACCATCTTTGGCCTGAACAAGTAGTAAAGTACATAACGAGCACTGTCATTAAAAGCCTTAAACAATTTTTTTTTTCTGGTAAGGAAAAGTAGTTGAGGTCCACTGGAGTAGAGGTGGTGGTCTTCAGAAGAGAGTCAGACGAAAACTCATAATTGTTGCTCAAGATAATGGAAAGTGCATCTGTACAAGCAGTCACTAGGAAAGGGGCTGTCACCTTCTGTCAGCTTCTTTAACTTTCACATGTGATGGAGGACATGCAGAATACTGAAGCTTAAGAAATACCTGCAATACATGGTATATTAAAATCAGAGGACCATATACAGTTCTTAGATGAAAAGGTGGTCTTAGTTCTCACTGTTGCTAACTTCCTATTCGACCTGGGAGTCATGCTTTATTTTTCTTATAAATCCTACTCTGAACATAGGCTGGAAGGTCTGTTTTCGAGACCTAAGAGTACACCTACATTGTATCAAGAAAGCACTGATCCCCTGCAGTCCTTATATGTCACCCAGCATTTGGACACCAACAGCAACCATCTGAAAGGTAGCATACTTGGAATATAATATTCAAATCTGCTGTTACGGTATTAGTGTGATTCTTTTTGCTGTCATAAGGAACAGCAATAAACATTAACATATCGAATTCAAGTTCATAAAACTAATAAAACGTTATCACGAGGGCACAGTAACACTGCTACCAAAAGAATCTCTTCTTCCTACTCCCACACACAATAAGTTGTTTCAGATCTGATTAGACATTCCTGAGGTATTTTCCACACGTGAACTTTGATCCTGACCCGTGTCCTTAACCTTTGATTGGTCTGTGCCAGTAAGGAATCATTTGTTTCCTGAGCATGTGCCAGTATTGATCCAGATCTCATTAGGTATCGCTGAAATATTTTGTTAACAATATCGTCGCTAATAATCCCAGCAACGTATGAAATTAAATCTGCGACCACTCGGTTTTCACTCAAACACAAACACATCTCCATGTGTATCATGTTCATGGAGTCTTTGTAACACAAGGAAATGGGCAGAGGTTTACTCTGTCCCGTCTGCACGTCCGTCTGCTCGTCACAGCTCAGCTGTTATGGTAGAGCAGTGAAAACAGCTGGACTTCGTTAAAAGAATATCCTGGCAGGTGCAGTTTTTTTTTTTCTAAAGAGTGGTGAGATTGTGGGTCATTGTGTGGGTGAGGGAGGAGTTATGATGATGGCACTGCGGGCAGTGAGCCAGGACGAACCACCCTTCGACCTCCCAGGTCCGCATTACTTCCGCCACCCTCACATCTTCCTAACTCCCTCTCTCCCTTCTTCCGCTTTGACATCATCTCCTTATCTCCTTTCCTTGTTGATTTCAAGACTATATTAATACAAACTTTACCCTAACGTTGTACATCAGTTTTGTCTTCCTTTGACCATTATGTTACCTTTTTATAATTTCTTTTCTACACTTTTTACACCCGTCGTCGCTATGAATTACTTAAAATAACTCATTATTTTCTGGAAGATATTTAACTACTGTACTGAGGCTCTTACCTAGAATCTCATTATCACTATATCATCCACTACCAGCTTTCTCCACTTCATCTCTGTCATCGATGTTCAGCTGTCACTGATTCTTTTATCTTTTGATCATTATAGCCTCCGTGTCGTTGTTTTATGTTGCTTTATTTACTATATAGATACATGTTCCCTCTAGTCATTCAATAACCATCATAAAAGTTATGTAATTGTTTTTAAATTTATTTTACCATCCTTACAAATCTAACTTTAAGCAATCCGTTCTGAGTTTTTCCCACCATATTCCGCCTTTAAAGGGTCAGTCTTCTTTTCACTTTCTTCCCAAGATCTCTCTCTCTCTCTCTCTCTCTTTCAGAAGCCTGTTAGCAAAGACCAGTCCACATAGCCAACGTTTCCGCTCATAGCAGAATCAGTGTGTCTCAGCCTTCGACGTATGATATATAGTCACATAAATTCTAAACTGTTAAAAACGAAAGTATTTGGCCATGAAAGAAAATAAAAAGTTAATTAAATTCTGATTATGAAATAACGATATTATCTTAGGATAGTTAGCACCTTCACTGTTCCGTGGTGGTGGAAGTTGACTGTGTCTCACCGGACAACTAGCCGTATTCTTAAAAATAATTCCTTCCCTAAACTTTCCGATCCCTTTGAAGGATTTTTCCTTCCCATCGGTATGCTTAAAGATTTCCTTGGAAGGGAAGGGAATATAGGCGCATTTTTGTGAGGCCTGAGGCTCAAGCCTGACTTCGTTCTTTTGCTAAAGCCAAACTGGTCTCGCAAAAACACTCAAGCCGTACTGACGAATGTAAACAAACATCCCGGTCAGCTGACGAGTGACAGCAACGTGGCAGGTATTGGAGATTCAGATATTTTGGAGCTAAGCAGTAGTTCTTCCCTCCATAAGGGAACTTTTCCGTTGTTTGCAAACACACAAGAGTCTGAGACTGTTGTGTCCATCCTTGCAGAGGAATACATGAGCCAGATCACTGCGTTGTTGACTTTAATGGCAACAGGCATTTGGTACGTAAAGTGGTTGTGTTAACCACTGGAAAGATGAAAGGCATTATATAAGGAAAGCTTTAAATTTACAAACTTGGGGTGCTTGTTGAGAACCCTAGCAACAAGGTACTGTCAGTGACAGTGTATGGGAAAGTTGACAGAACTCATTGATATTATGGTGTACTGGTAGCAAGCTTAATAACAATTCTGGAGACAACACATTTGTGACCATCATGTTTGTAATGTGGTCAGAAAGTTATGTTGTTGATGTAAGGAAACAACTGGAATTATGGACTGGTTAGGTTTTGATATTCGTAAGATCTAACACATCTCAAAAATTTGGTGAGTAAAAGTCTGGTAATGTGTTATTGCTTCATTTTACGTACTTATTAGGCTTTGCAGCGCCGGTAAATTTACAGCCATTGTTTTACTGTTCAGGAATATCAAACTTCCATAATTGTTTGAAGCAGATTGTGTAAGGTGAACGTACCCCAGCACAAGTATCTCCACATTTTTACCTCCCACTTCCCATCTACACATTTTCTGTTGATAAAAAAAATAGATTTTATGGTTGTATTGCTGGTTAGATAAGGTCAGGAGTATGAGTTTAAGGATGTTTTTGAAAAGTTTGTCTGTTTGTGACTAGGTAGCTGAGAAGAGGCTTCATAGGCCAATTGTTTTCACAGCAACAGGTCAAAATTTTTGGTAAGGACGTTGATGAGACTAGGCAGCTGACTATAGATCATGTTTGTTGGATGAAATTTGAATGTAGGATCATCCAGACAAGAGTTTGGCATGCCTTATTCAGTTTGGTAGAAGAGGAGCTAACTTCATCATGCAGATGTTGTGCCTTCCAGATTTATATATTTTTATATTTATTTTTTTCTTCTGGGTGCAGATGATTGGCCATTTAAGTATTAAGTTGGCCAGAGCTGTATGAATGCATGTTTGGTTCATTCAGGTGTGCATGCTACAGACAGCACTCCCTGTATGATGCATGAACTGTACCAGTATTATGAACTCTATTAATGCATACTTTCAGGGGAAAGGAATTATCAAGGTGATATTCATTTGTGATAACAACGTAGAGAATGTGTGGGGAATTTCTGCCTTAGGATCACATTACCTTGTGATTATTGGGTATCTGGTAGTGCCCATTTTGGACAATTTTTAGATTCGCACAACCAGAGATTCTTAGAAAAATAAGTTTACCAAATAGCTTCTGGGCCATTATAGACCATTTTTCATTCTATGCACTTTGCTCGCAAATGAATAATACTTGCATTGGGTTGAGTAGGGTTGGGTTAGGTTAGGTTAGGTTAGGTGGTTAGGTTAGGTTGGGTTAGGGTAACTAGTAGGCCCACAGTACATATTTTTGCATCAAACCTGAGTGTTCCCTATGGCTTTGGGTGTGATTCTGTTCATTTTGACCTTTGTTTCTAAAAAAAAAAAAAATAGTGGATCCTAAGGTGATTGCAAAAATATTCATTCTCTTGAAACCATTGATTGGTGATAGATTTAAAGGGCAAAATCAAATAAATCACACCAAAAACTATTAGAAACACTCAGTTTTGATGCAAAGATCAGTGATTGTGTGAAACTAAAAATTGACCCTCATTTCCATTCAGGTGTTCCCTTCAGTGAGCCACTTTGCTGTTAGGTCAATGTGTCTCCGCACCCCTCCCCCAAAAATAATATTAGTAATATTACCAAAACCACACTTTATAATTACATTATGTTCCTTTGAGTTGATGCAGAGAATCACATGCAAAGCAGAAAGGCTTCAGTGATCACCTGGATCAGAAAGATCTGGATTTCTTCAGAAATATGCGAGTCACCAAGGAAACCTTTGCTTTTCTCCTTGAAATTGTTAAGGAGCAGTACAGACCAGTGTTCCATGGAGGGACTTCGCCTGTTCCAGGTAAATTGTGCCTTCAGCTAGGTTTGTGGTATTTAGGTAACAGAGCCACATACAGAGAAATTGCAGAATTGTTTGGCCTATCAGAGAGTGCTGTTCTTCATTGTGTTCAAATGTCATAAACATTATTTTGCAGTCTTGGTCTTAGGTACATAAAATGGCCAACTGGTGATGACTTAAAGAGAGTTGAGGAAAAATTCATAGATGTGGTTGGGTTTCCAGGAATTGTTGGAGCATTAGATGGTTGCCATGTAGAGATAAAAGAGCCTGATGATGCCCAATCCGATTACCTTGACTGAACAAACAGACACAGTGTAAACCTAATGGCAGTATGTGACAGTGCGAAATTCTTTACCTTCATTGATGTAGGTTTCCCTGGCTCTGCTCATGACATTCAAGTTTTCAAAAATACAAAACTCAGTCATTTAATGACTCATTAGCCAGTAACTGTTTTCCCTACAAATTACTATCACATCATTGGGGATTCTGCTTTTCAACGTTCCACCAACATTCTCATTTCCTTCAGAGATACAGGAAATTTAAATAGGTTGAACATGATGATGAACATGATATTCTTGATCAAATTCATCTGCCCGATGTTAGTGGCGCTGAAAAAAAGTCTTTTGGTAATAATTATGGACTTTTATAGTCACTGATGTACAAAATATTACTTCCTGCTGATAACAGATGGCTCCACACACTTAATGTACAATATAATACTTCCTACAGAGGCAAGAATAGCTGTAGTTAACCCCTTCAGCACGTTGATACCCCATTCTAGCCTGTTCTTGATCCCAGCAGATGATTTTATTCAGTTTAAATGAGCCCCACTGTAGAGAGGAGGTCATGAAGGCAATAATTCTAACCTTCGAAAAAAATACACCCTATGCTGAATGAAATCGTCTGGGAAAAGCAACAGAAACTGAAAAATGGCGCTGTGGTAGTGAAGGAGTTAACTAAGACGATTTTTCACCCCCCTTCTTAACACCTTCAGACGATTTTCTTCAGCTTAAGGAAGACCCATCGCAGAAAATGGATTAAGAAAGTTTGATCCTAATCCCTTCACTACTAACGTGCTCTCTTCTAAGCTGAATAAAAACCGTCTGGTGTTGAGTGAAACGTGGAGGACGAAAACAGTGAAACATGGAGGACGACAGCGTAGTGAAGGAATTGAGGGAAGCTTTACTCCTTCCGAACGAGGGGTCACTCCGAAGCTAAAGAAGATTGCCTGATAGCAGTGGAAATAATCTCCTCGTCTTTTTCTCTTCCTGCATAAACATTTCTTAAGTTACGACAGGAATTTTGTCGTAAGTTTGTGTGTGAATCTCCCTCCTGCACTGTGACTCTGGAGGCGGATTCACAAAGTTATGACCAGCTTTGTTTTCCCGTGAAGACTAGAGATGTAGAATCTTCCATCTGACTTTTGCTGTCTTTCCTGTAAAAACAAATAATGGTTACGAGAAGAAAATTATCAGTTATTATTTTTTTTAAAGAAGGACAGGAAAGACTTTATTGAATCTTTCCATGCCTCGTTCTTCCTTGAAAATTATATCTCAGTTACGAGAGGAAGTTGGTCGTAAATTTGTTTGTGAATCCAGGCACAGGGCTGAGGTCCACAAAATCACCCGCATTCATTTTCCTCTCGTCACTGTTATGCTTTTTCTTCTCCAGGAACTAAAGACACGAGATGATTCTTTACACTGCCTTCCCTTTCCTTCCTGGATAATGTCTTCGCTACATCAGATATTGAAAGCAAGTTTGTGATTAACCCTTTCAGTATGGTGACGTCTATTTCCTTATTTCCAAACACCAGATGTTTTTATCCACCTGAAGACGTAACCTATGTCGTCCACTAACCACCATTACGAAAAGCCTTAGCATAAAATCTAGAGCGAGAAAAACTAGAATATGAAAGTATTTACCATCAAACAAAATCGTCTAGAGCTGGGAAGATTAGAATAAGTCTTTCCTAACTTAAAATCGTCTGAAGCTAGGAAGATTAGACCACAAGAGACGTCGTTGTACTGAAAGGGTTGGCGTCAGAGGTGTGCCACTACCCTAAAGAGAAATCCGTTTAGCCAACCTGTGATACCTAACCCTTGTAAATCTACCCCAGTTTGTAGTGGTTGTATCTGTAGAGAGGACGTAGGATTATATATATATTAGCTTTTTTCTCACGATACGATATATACATTATTTTACCCACAATGTAATTCTCTGTGATCTACAGCCAAATGCTGAAGTCCACTCGCCTCTTCTCTCTCCTTCAAACTGTTGGATTCATAGATGCTTGAAGGAGACGTAGTGACTAAGGCGCATAATTATCAGTCATCTGTGAGTGATAATATGCAACTTTGTACCTGCGTCTCACTCAAACATCTGTGAATCCATTAGCGAGAAGAGGCGGGTGAGGCGAACAGATTTTTAAATTTGGCTGGGTGGTCGTGCGTCGTAGTGTATGTTGACCCTCTCATTTTATCCCAGGCTGGAGGTAAGATGTAGACAGGGATTCACACCGAAGGCCTGTTCAGTGCTAGTCCCTTCTGCCAAAGGATTTTCTTCTTTTTCGTCTCCTCCTCCTCCTCCTCCTCCTTTCTAGCGATTTCATCTAGTTTAGGAGAAGCTTTTTGAATTGGATGGGTTAGAGATGACCCTCATTAACCCCATCACTACTAGAAATCCTTCCTAAGTTGAACGAAATCGACAAAAAAAATAAAGAATAATAAAATAACAAAAAAGACATTCGTAGTGAGAGAGATGAGTACGAAATCGACAAAAAAAATAAAGAATAATAAAATAACAAAAAAGACATTCGTAGTGAGAGAGATGAGTTAGTAATCTGAATATTTGTTAGACTGTATAAGGAACAGTTTGCAATGACAATGATTTAAGTGCTGTGTGGAAAGGGTTCAAACTGCCAGCAATACGCCAATGTTCGGTGTGAAAACTATCTACAACTATACTTCGGAATTGGAAGGTCAGCAGGTACTATTACTGACGACTGTACACCTGTATTTTCCACATAGGTAAACAGTTTATCGAGGATCTTTGATATTACCTTCATGTGTATATATATATTAGGATTTTATGTCACTAAATATATTAAATGACCCACAGTAATGCCAGACCATTTCACTCTCACACCTTCATCAGGAGCGTTATGAATGAATGATGAGTGAGTGCCTGTTTTCGGAATTAATAGTAAAAACTTTGTGATTTTTTGGAATATACGTGCATGAGGAACATAAAATAGAAGTAGTGAAGGAGGTCAAGGAAGGCATAATACGGTGGCGTTGTGGAAGACGAAAATAAAAGCAAATGGAGGAATCTGGGGGTAAGGTCTGACAGGAATAAGGTCAGGTATGAGAAATAAAGAATAGTATTAACAAAACTAACAAATAATAAACCAAATGGACTTAAAGTGGATGATAACAGTGCAAGAAGTAAGACAGATGAGCGAGTGAGGTGTGAGAGCAGTGTGTGGTGACCGATAGCTGTTATGACCCACTGAAGGATACCACAGGCGTATGCAAGTGACGGACACATCACAGCGGCGGGTGAGAGTGGGATGGTAGAAGTAGCGGCAGCAGTAGTAGCAGTAGCGGTAGTAGTAGTAGTAGATTCAACCCAAGGCTTATCTGAATGTGAACCCAGTGGAATGCAGGCTAAAATTACTCTTATCCTGCAGTCCACCATCAAACCTTTCAGGGATGGAGAGAGAACTGAGGGACATTTTCTTTAACCAGTCAACAGAGCTCTACCAGGTAATGTCACCACATGAAGGCGCCCCTCTCCAACTTGTCGTAAATGTGTCTGATGCCAAAGTAGTTGTCACGGTGCCGGATGGAGACGCTGGCGGCTCTTAAAAGGATATCAGTAAGTAGATCCAAGTCATCCCTTAGCCGTACCGTCGCCTTGGACATATAGAGGCGGACAGCAGGGTGAGGAGGAGTACACGCAGCGCTGGAAGGAAAATCAGCCTGGTCTTGCCGGGTGTGACCATGATGTCTGGAATCTTGATGCCATTCATATCGTTTTAATTATATTGACGTAGTTTGTATCAGTAGCATACAAGAAGATATATAGGTTTAATGTACAGGAGGAATTGCCGTGGAAGAGGTGCTACGGAATCCTCAAACCCACTTACAATACGACTCAAAATACGAGAACCTACCAATTAATCTTCTTATCGGAACAACTCTCACGTTTTATTCCAGCTAACGGCAGACGATTTTACTCAGCTGAGTGAATTTACAAACCTGAGAGTGTTAATACTGATACCATTAACCTTCTCATGGTCGAGGCAGCTCTTGATATTCCATTCCAGTAAACGCTTAACGATTCTGTGTAGCTGAAGGTGAGGGCAGGTGCCTTAGAATATTAAAGTTTACCCTGATCCCGGTCGTTTTTATCATGAACTATTATCAGTCACTTCCTTCTAGCGGCTGGAGTTTTAGGCTCTGGAGTTTCTCGGCTGGAAAAGTGCCAGATTTTCCCTGCATCGGCGCCAAACTCCACCTGACCTTGGAAGGAGATGGTGTGTCGGCCGGTGCTGCAGCTCAACGTCTGCAAAATGCGGTAAATACTGACACTTTCCATTTGTAATTCGGTTAGTTGTTTCTGTAATTATGCTCAACAGTTACTGTGTATATTATGTAGGTAAGACTACAGTTAAAGGGTGTATTTGTAGCACAGACGGTTGAAGTGAACTGGATGAACACTTAGCACGCAAGATGTCATACAAGGCTCTAAAATCGTTTTAGTTTGTGTATGAAGTGACAGTAGTGCATTAGCAACTATTTACTGTGATTTTACACGTATTTTGACATTTCCAAATCACTGATATTTTTATTTTGTGGTAGTTAAGCAAATTACCCAACTAGAGCCGATAACAGGAGAGAGAGAGAGAAAGAGCAAGCAGGCGGGAGAGGAGAGGCGCTAGGGGGGAAGAGACATGAACGAGGCGGAGGGTTTGGTGGGGGTGGGGTGGGGGGTAGTGGGGGATGAAAACTAGGAAGAAAATGACAAAGGAAGAGCCAAAGGGGTGGTGGGATGGAGATGGGAGACGGATGGAGGAGGAAGGGCGTAATGAAGAGGAGGAGAGTAAGCAGGAAATAAGCCAGGAGTACTCTGAAGGGACGGAATTTGGAGGTTTGAAACTTAACGTCTTTCATCTCTACTTATTTTTTGTAATACATTTCACTTATATTCTTTGTTGTTTATATCGACATGATTTACGTCGAGTATAGATTACTAAGATGTAATAGACAATAAATAAGGAAGAGGTGTTACGAGGGTGCGAGCGAGAATGCTTAGGGCTTATAGCTTCTCATTGTTTCTTCTTGCAGTGCATCTAGTCGTAATTTTATAGGATATACGAGCGACTTTTTTTCGCTCATAAGTTCCCCCTGGATGGATAATATTCTCATTAAATACAAATATTATATTCCCAAACAAGAACTCGTATTTTGAGCTAGAGCATTATGTGGGAGGACGAGGAAATTGGGGTTGTAGGCTTGTGTCAGAATCATCATCATTCTGACCTTCATACACACACTAAGATGAAATTAGAGGATTGAGAGGAATGCATGTAGGAATTCTAGAATTTTATTTACAGTACCTGCTAAAAAAAAAAAATCATTTTTGCGTCTCTGCATTTACGAGGAGGATATTTGAACATTCATTTCATAATTTAATGTATGCTTGTTGTTTTTAGTAATGCAGCCTAGATATGGAACGTAAATGGATGACAGTGTACAATGTTTTCAGAAATATTTGTACGAAAGTAAATCGAACAGCAGCAACATCAGATAACTAACATCCCTCTTATAGTACTTTTATTATTTGAAGACAGTACAGTATTTACAGATCAGTAGTCTATTCCTCTAAAGTGTTCCCAGTGTGATTTGAGTTTTCTGATGAGGTTTATTCTTAGGCTATATGAGGAACTAAGGACATTTCTAAAACCTGACAGCTTCCCCCAACCCGCCCCCCAGCTCCCCTCCCTCCAATCATCCCCGCGTCCTCTACGCCCCCATCTAAACCCCTCCCACCTCACCCCCACCCCTCCTATCCATTATCCCCTACTTCACTGACCTTTGGAAGCTTTAGGTAGTATCTAAACCTATTTATGGCTGGAATAACTACTACTTTCCACCCCACGCTTGATTTTCTATACTGCAATGATCTCTCCAGTGAAATATACAGTATATAACATTTGAGAGTTATGACCACAAACAGAGGTGTGTGTGTGTGTGTGTGTGTTAGACAAGTGTGAAAATGAATAAAATTTGACTCATAACCCCTGCCCCCCTCCTTGACTCGTAACTCCTGCCCTCCCTCTTGACTCATAACCCCTCCCCTTGACTCATAACCCCTCCCCTTGACTCATAACCCCTGACTTCCTCTCCTGACTCATAACCCCTCCCCTTTTTTACACAGTGTTTCCGACCAGGGTATAGGATAGAGTCCTTTACCTGAACCAGAAGTCCTACGTGGCACTCATACCTTCACATATCACCATTTTTGCACTGATACCCACCGTCCATACTGAATACCTGGTAGACTGTCCCATTCAAGGCTGGTGTGAAGGTATTAGTGGGGATGTTTTTCTGACGTGTCCATGGGTCTTGCAGAGAATAAGTGTTGTAACAAATAAGATCTTCATTCTGTTCCCTGCTCCAGACTGGGATTGAGCTAGCATCTTTCCGGATAGCAGCCCATTTTCTGTCTACGCCTCCCCCCCTCACACCAGATCACTGACCCCATCCACTCACTTGTTTCTGCTTAATGGAGATTTTAAGACCACATTTGTTAAGGAAAGAACTATCTGTAACCAAACACCTTAGTACTGTAATGAATGGCCACACCCTAAGTGCCTTCATGTCACCCTGTCTTCAGCCAATAGTATGCCCTCCCGTACGCTCACACCATCCTCATTCATATATATCTCCTTATCCCTCCACCTCATCCTGGGTCTCCCACTCCCCCTGTCATCCCGCCAAAGGCCTTAATATTTTCGTTAATGCAATGTGCCCAGGCTCAAAATGAGTGTATTTTTACTTTGGCTGTTTTCATTTTTCTCCTGAGAGGACGATTTTTTGTGGGCGTTTAACCTTTCACTCATTCTTTTTGCATTAAGCAGAGACAATATAACAACCACATATTGTAACGCAGGATTTTTCTTCCTACGTTATAAATGATTACCTTAGCTATGCCACACCGCTAAAGCCGCCAGTGCGACAATAGTTGAATTTGATTTTATCAAGTGATTACAGTTACTGCCAGAACATTGAAAATAAGGCCTCTTTAATAATTAAAATTATTTAGTATCGCTGCCACCACCCAGCAGTTGCTGGGAAAAAAAAAGGAAGAATTAATGTTATTAGCCCCATACGATGGAAGAGGGACTTAGGCCTCTGGTACTAACATGGTAACGTGATCATTTTATAGGAGAGCGTGGTTCTTTAGATGTAACATGCCTTGCGGGCCACCCCGTTTTTACTTGTACTACCCCATAGGATTATAACCAAACACATTTTTACTCTAATTTACTTATCTATATTAATGTCCTTAATTATACAACAATGATATAGTTTCAAGCCAGATTTAATTACTAGATCTTAATGAATCACTTGTCTCCATTACGACAGAATAATTGACAGAGAATGCAAGATCTATTCCACCCAGTAAAAACTTCTCCCGACTGCACCATAGAAAACATCTTCAATAGGGGTAACTCCCATAAACCACCCCACGCACGGTCTCACGAGGACTCGTAGCGATACCCAGTTACAACGGGTTACACTGTTTACTTCAATTCTAAAGAAATCAACCTTATTTTACCTGGGTTACACCACATGACATATCTAGGAAAAATATACATAAACCAAGACTGATAGAATACACTCTACGCTCACAGCGTTCTACACGGCGGAACAATACACTATTCGCCTCTGACACACCTTTAACCAACATATTACATTTGTTTTATAAGAAATTAGCTTACTAAGTGGACCAACCGACTTTGACTGTACTCTGCATTGGAAATAGACTATGTGTAAATTAGTGTAAAGGGCTTTCGGGCACTGGACTTGTGACTCTCAAACAATGGCCGGCGCAGACTCCATGACCCAACGTCATTTGCCGGTTCTGAAACGTCCACACCCAGTGAAGTCTTTCTGGAGAGTCAGGGGTTTGATAATATGCTCAGATATCTTACTTTAATTATAGTTATATCAACAACTAATTATGATGACGTATAAGGGAAAAATACTGTAAATTCTCGGAGCTTTACCTGAAACGTCCACACCCAATGAAGTCTTCCTGGAGAGTGACGCTCCCCGGGCACGCAAAAGCCCGCGCCCGCCAACACCCGCTCCGATCGCACTGTCTGGCTCTAACTACAAACAGTTACGTTACAGTCACCAGGTTATAACATCGCACCAGAATTTACAATAAACACGTACGCATTACTCTACTTATAAAAATATGACTTATGATGATTTAAATTTTGTGGCAATAGCATAGGTTTAACAATTTAACATATGATGCCTGAAATCACGGTTTGATACAATTTTCTCTCTGTTTAGTTCGCTGCACCACCAACATGATGCAACCACTGAGGTCTGTACCAAATGAATTAATTTTCGCGGTCATCTATGACAATCATCAATAGTCTGGCTTTACTTAAGTTCTTAAACAGCATTATTCAGTAGAGCAATACAGCTAACACTAGCCCAAGTACAAAAATTCTGAATTCTAGTTGTAAATATGACTCCTCGCCAAT
Organism: Birgus latro; assembly: GCA_018397915.1. Lineage (NCBI taxonomy): Eukaryota > Metazoa > Arthropoda > Malacostraca > Decapoda > Coenobitidae > Birgus > Birgus latro. Next base: position 66,109 of record JAGKTI010002416.1, read on the forward strand.
ATAAGCAACAAATTAATTCTCTATGCGGTTCTATTGAGGCCAGATGCCTGCCCGTCCTGTCCAGTTGCTTTCACTAGTAAAATCAAGCCCAAAATACGATTTACAAAGTCCACTTCACAGTTTACAACATTTCAACACGGTCCAGAATATACACTTATCACTTACAAAATCTAATGTAAATCACATATATTATATACTTAACCTATACTTATACTAACTTAAATTACTCTTATACTACTTATCTTATATGTAAAAAAAATGGCATTACAATATGACTCTAAGTAATGACCTATTAGACTAAAATATTCAAACCATTTCAGAGTGACATCCAGAGGGGTTGAGAGAAGAGTTTGTTCACTTCACGCATCACAACTTTATGCTGATTTCACCACGACTCAACATCCCCTTCACCACACTGCTCGGGGCCTGCTTATTCTGTTGTATGTGAAGAGAGGTGTTCTTTATACATTTTTCAATACCAACACAAGGTACAGCTCAGAAAGAATCCACAATGCCCACACTGTAATGGCCCCACACTCAACACACCCCCTGCACACCGCTATGACCAGACAGTCCTTCAACATAACCTCAGCAAAATGTCTCTGGAAACACACAACTGAAGTGGCCCAGATGATCATGGAATAACAGCAGCATCTTTATCATCATCATCATCATTTTCTACAACAGCGAGGCATTTTGTGTAGAAATTTTTGTAATATATTTTAGCAACATTCATTTATCAAATATTTTTCCAAGCTTTTAAAGTAGCAATCTCACAGGTATTATGAAGCAGTTTTTTTGTGGACTGACCGATAAGGTACAGCCAGGAATTTCAGAACCTTGAGTGAATGGACGTATTATCCATTTTTACTGTCCACTTTGATTATTGTTCTACTTTTGTACTTTTCTTTCCTGGTCATAGATCCCTGCCAGCTCATGTATAGTCCATTTCATTATAGAATTACACCTGCAGGCACCCATCCACACCTGTCCATACTCCCTAACTCATGCAACACCTGTAGCTAAAATTATACTGTAGTTTGGGGTGGGTTATAGTTACAGGTGGTGTTTGAGTGAGTGAGTATGGGTAGTTGTGAAAAGGAGAGTAATGGGCAAGTGTAATTCTAATTTGGAATGGATTATAGTGGTGGGAGAGAGATGATGATGATGATGATGTCCTACAACCTCTTCAGTATGACAGTGCCATTTTATTGTTTTCTAACCACTTCACGACACTTTTTTTCTGCATAGTGAAGGTCATTTTGAATGCAGGGATTATC